>PVIH01003072.1:36559-170277 GCA_004025045.1 Sigmodon hispidus | reverse complement strand
TGAACAAGCTTACACTCCCACCAACAATGGAGGAGTGTTCCCCTTGCTCCGCATCCTCTCCAACATAGGCTGTCATCTGTGCCTTTTATCTTAGCCAATCTAACAGGTGTTAGGTGGTATCTCAAAGTTGTTTTGATTTGCATTTCTCTGATGGCTAAAGATGAAGAGCACTTTTTCAGGTGCCTTTCAGCCATTTGTAATTCTTCTGCTGAGAATTCCCTTTTTAGATCTGTACCCCATTTTTTGATTGGGTTATTCAAGGTTTTGGACTCTAAATTCTTGAGCTCTTTATATACCTTAGAGATCAGTCCTCTATCATTTGTAGGGTTGGTGAAAATCTTTTCCCATTCTGTAGGCTGGTGTTTTGTCCTATTGACAGTGTCCTTGGCTTTGCAGAAGCTTCCCAGCTTCAAGAGATCCCACTTATTGATTGTTGGTCTTAGTGCCTGTGCCACTGGTGTTATGTTTAGGAAGTGGTGGCCTGTGCCAATTTATAGAAGTGTATTTCCCACTTTCTTTTCTATCAAGTTCAAAGTGGTTGGGTTTAAGTTGAGGTCTTTGATCCACTTGGATTTGAGTTTTGTGCAGGGTGACAGGCTCGGATCTATTTGCGTTTTTTTACACACTTCCATCCAGCTATGCCAACACCATTTGTTAAATATACTATCTTTTTTCCATTGAATGTTTTGGGCCTCTTTGTCAAAGATCAGGTGTTCATAGGTTTTTGGGTTAATGTCTGGATCCTCAATTCTATTCCATTGGTCCACAAGACTGTTTTTATGCCAGTACCAGGCTGTTTTTATTACTGTAGCTCTATAGTATAGCTTGAAGTCAGGGATGGTGATACCTCCTGAGGTTCTTTTGTTGAGTAAAATTGTTTTGGCAATCCTGGCTTTCCTGTTATTCCAAATGAAATTGAGTATTGTTCTTTCAAGGTTCAAAAAATATTGTGTTGGGATTTTGATAGACAGTGCATTGAATCTGTAGATTGCCTTTGGTAGAATTGCCATTTTTACTATGTTGATCCTACCAATCCAGGAACATGGGAGAGCTTTCCATTTTCTGATATTCTCTTCAATTTCTTTCTTCAATGATTTAAAATTTTTGTCAAATAGGTCTGTTACTTCTTTGGTTATAGTTACTCCAAGGTAACTAAATGCAATCTTAATTAAAATCCCGGCAAGCTTTGAGTAGAAAATAACAAACTGATTCTAAAATTCAAACAAGAACACAAACAACCTAGGGGAGCCAAATACTTTAAAGGAGAAGAAACTTGGGTGAGTAACATGACCTGATTTCACAAAAAGAAATAAAAAGGAAGGAAGGAAGGAAGGGAGGGAGGGAGGGAGGGAGGGAGGAGGAGGGGAGGAGAGGGAAGAGATAAATAGGTGGGGAGGCAGCATCCAGAAATAAAGACATATAAACAGCTCATTTTTAATGTGATATTTTATTAACTCTTTGATAATTCCGTACATACTCATAAAGTAGCTTGGCCATGTTCAGTTCCTCTTTTTAGACATGCCCTTACATACAACTTCATGACCGTCTTATTTAGTCCACTGGGTCCAGCTTGCATTTTCCATGCATACTTGAGTATGCAGCCACCCACTGAGCATGGTTGACCTATCAGACACAGCCCTTAAGGAAAACTGACTCTCCCTCTCTAGCAGCCATCCCTATCAATATCTCCTGAGCTAGGGATTGGAGCTTAAGACTGCTCACTTTTATTCAAAGTACACAGGCAGTTAAGTGGAAGAAGGATGTTCTGTTCAGTGCAGGAGTCAGAGTACCTAGAGAGTTATATGAAAAATAAAACTTCACAACATATACAAATCTCAACTCCAAATGTACCACAAACCCAACAGTAAATCTAAATATGTAAAGCAATTTGAAGAAAGAAAACAAAAACAAAAAAAGTTGCATTCTTGGGCTAAAGGTTCCTTAGATTTAAAAGTATGAACAATAAAAGAAGGAATGCATAAACCAAACTTTACCAAAAAACAAAATAACAACAACAAAAACTTTGCACTTTCCGAAAGATAATATAAAGAGAAAAGAATATAAGCTACAGACTGTGGGAAATATTTAAATTAAATATCAAGTAAGGAACTTATATCCAGAATGAGTGATAAACAATAGGAACCCAGGGAAATAACTCAATGGAGAAGTGGGGGACAGATTTGAACAGGCAGATATTTTACCAAAGGAGATATATAGATAAGAAATGAGCACATGAAGTTATTTTTAAAATTATTAGTCATTAAAGAAATAAATGCACAAGTAGACTGCAGGGAAATATCATTGTGCTCCTAGCAAAATGGTTAAAATTGAGAACATTATCCACACCAAGTGGTAGCATGTATATTAAATTCTTAGGCCCTCTCTCACAACACAACATATCAAAAGCTAAAGCAATAGCATTGAACTGTCTTTCAATTTGGAAGGCAGAAATGTAAGGACAGGGGTTGCCATGGTGAGGGCCTCCTGAGAGCTATTGGAAGCCTAGCCTGAGCATCCCCTAGCTTCTTTTTGGGGTTTGTGGGTGGTTGTTGGTTTCTCCTGGCTTATAGCTGCATCATTCTAATCTAAGCTGCCATGGAAACTTGATGGTTCCCTTTAACATAACTATATCTGTGTCCAACTGTGTGTGTAGGGGGTGGTATGTATATGTGTGTGGTATGTATGTGTGTGTGGTGTGTGTATGGTATGTATTGTGTGGTGTGTGTGTGTGTGTGTGTGTGTGTGTGTGTGTGTGTGTGTGAAATGTTAGGTGTCTACCTCAAGCACATTTCATCTAGGTTTCTTAGTTGGGTTTCTCACTGACACTGAAGCCCCAGGGATCTTGATTGCAACAGATACATGACATGGAGTCTAGCTTTATGTGGCTGTCTGGGATTGAACGTGGATCCTCATGTTTGCATAGCAAGCACTTTGCCCACTACATCACCTCAGCAGCCTCCCAATTTGACATTTTTTGGGGATATTAATCATGTTGGATTATGGATCTTGAATGACTTTACTATAACTTCATAATACATTATATTTCTAAAGTTGCATTAACAGTTCCTCAGTGCATGGACTTTATCTTTTGAAGGGACTCAGTTCAACCCACAGAAGGAAAAGGGAAGAAGGCTAGAATTCTCGAATACACTGTTGGCAGGAATATAAAATGTTTCTGTGTTGGAAGATGATTTAGTGGCTTCTTGAAATGTTCAAGGGCACACTGTATGATCCCATTCTGCCACTCATATGTATTTGCTAACCCCAAACAGATTTCCACAGGAAGATTTATGTGTGAATGTTTACAGCAGATGTGTTTGTAATCACTCAAAATTAAGCAATAGTCTAAATGGCCATCAGCAGAGAAGTACATAAACAATATGTAGCATACTCATACTCAGCAATAAAAAAATTAGTTAACTCTTTTGTGCACCTTGGTGCCCAAACTCCTAGACAGTGTTCTCAACCTTCCTAATGCTGCAACCCTTTAATACAGTTCCTCATGCTGTGATGACCCTCAGCCATTAAATTATTTTTGTTGCTACTTCGTTACTAATTTTGATACTGTTATAAATCATAATGTAAATACCTGTATTTTCCGATGGTCTTAAGGGACTCCATAAAATGGTTGTTTGGCTTCGAAAGAGGTCACAACTTAGATGTTGAGAACCACTGCTCTTAGGGATTGAAACTGGAATCTGCAAATTCTAGACATTTGCTCTCACTGACCTATATCTCCAAACCTTCTTAAAAATAATTTTTTAAGACAGACTTCAGTAAACTGTCCTGTGACTGACCTTGAACTCTCTGTAGCCCAGACAGATCTTGAACCTGTGATCTTCCTGTCTCAGTGTCTTACATAGGTGGGGTCATTGAGCTACACTACCCAGCTAAGAAAAAAAATTGATGTAACAGCATGGCTGTGCCTCAAAATATACTGAATGGAGCATGTAAGACAAAAAGGCTATGTGCTGAATAAATGTATTCATGTGAAATTCTAGAAGTGAAGCTAATCTGTACTGGCAAAATTGCTTGATAATTGGCTGAAGGTCACTATGGCAGGGAGGGGTGTGTGAAAAAAAAAAAGCTTACTGTAGAGAACCCAAGTAGCTTGTAGGGGTGGTCAGCATGTTACTATCTTGACAGTGGTAATGATGTCATGGATGTAAATGCATGTCACAAATTTGCAGAACAAGAGTTGATAATTCAAATCAGAATGTATGGCTTAAATCTGTAGTTTATCATTTGGTCATCAATAATGCTACAACAAAGTACTCATACTAATTTTAAATTTCACTAAAAAAACGTTTATTTTTTTTAATTTAATAGGTCAGATTTTCTTTCAAAAAGTGAGATTACTGCCTCTATATTAGCAAACTATTTTTCTCCAGTCAAATGTAAATAATACCATAATGCAGAACAGCTGTATTGTATTGACTGATAATGAAGGAGAAAATTAAGTCATATTCATGGACCCATGGTCTCTAAGCCACCCACACCTTTTCCTACATAATCCACACATTTCACAACACTGAGATTCCTGTTGAGAAAGGGGGAGAAAAGTGTAATTAACATTATTTTTAAAAAATCCTTCTCAGAGGAGCCCTTGGAAACCTAGCAATGCAAAACACACAGTTTTATTTATTTGTTTACTATGAACGTAAAATTCACAGTTCTCTGCATACCTAATTTGAAGATCTCCAAAAGCTACACTCAACTTTAAATTTAACCGGGCCAAGCGAAGACCTTTTGTGTACAAGTCTCTGAAATGATCTCCAGTGTGATGCACTCTGTTCCCTCCACTCTGAGCCTTAGTGTCCTAAATTGTTTAGAATAAAACCATCACCAAGTCTCCAACCTTTGGAGCAAGCAAGATGAGACAAGTCCAGACGCACTTCAACTTCTTTAGCCCTGATGCTAAAAGACAAGTCACCCACCACTGAAATGGCTGTGACTGTACTTCAGGAGGACGGGCTTGTGGCTCAGATTTTTTTTTTTTCTCATCCCACAGTGAAACTGCAAGGAAAGTGGCTGCTCCATGTTCCATATGTAAGAGAGGAAAACTCAGTCTGGTTATGTGATTTAACTCAAGCTCACAAATAATATATAATTTTAGGGAGATAGTATGACATCCCCTTCTCCACCCACTACTCTCTGTCAACCTCCTCTCTCTCTCCTTCCTGACCCTGTCCAGGTACAAACACAACAGATTCCACTTCCATTTGGGAGTCACTTAGAACCATTAAAAGACATCAGCCCCTATGTTTTATTATTTTCATTTAAAAGAAGCATTGGTGACTATGGAAGTGATCTTATTCAATACTCAACTAGAGAAAATGTAAAAATGACTATAGATTCGCTACTAGATGTTAGACAAATTCATTCCCTGGCCTTCCCTTTATGGAGTCTATAGGGTGAAGCGGGAACCACAATGCCCCAAGATGACCTGTAAGCATTGCTTCTTACAGTAGATTTCCTGGGGCTAGGCAGCAGCTTTCTCCTAGGTGGCCACACATCTACTGTCTTTCTATGCATTGTCCTGCCCTCGCTAATACAACACCCCAAACTCAGTGATGTTTCTTGCTAATCCCATTTCTTTTCCATGCCCTAAGCATGAGCTCCTAGCCATATCTATTGAGAATCTAACAAGGTTCCTCCTAGCTGGCCATTAGCATCCATCACCTTCAGAAAGGGATAACTAATACCTGATACTTGCTTCTATTGAACCACTCAGCCCCTCAGCCCCAGGGATCCTGAGTGCAGGCAAGGCTTACGAGCTCGGCACGCCTCTGGTCATAGAAAGCGCTAAGGTCTACTATAACTGTGTGAGCTTCAGAAACACGTGTGGCAGATGGTCACTGTCTGGGACAGCTCACCTTTCTCATTCACAGTTACAGCCCCCTTCATTTCTTCTGTGTGTCTGGAGCCAGACTGTGAGCAGGGAGACGGGGAGAACAGGCGCACAGACACCCTGAGCATCACCTATCAAGACACGCTTGCCCGGAACTTCTGAGTGGAACTTTTTTTCTGGCTAAGCAGCACCACATCATGGAAATGTTGTTAACTGAATTAAATTAATATAAATTGCTGTTTGGACTATGATTAAAAAGCTCATTTATTAATTTGCTGTTAAACTGGCCCTCTGTCCAATGAATCCTCACTTCAGCAACTGTGGGCACTATGGAAGTACTGCAGTACTGCTAAATTGAAACACAAAGTAATATCTTGAACACACTCTTCAGTGTTTAATAAGAACTAGGAGCAAGGTTATAAATATTTGTATTAAATAAGTTAGAGAAATCTGTGCCTTATATAAATGAATATTTTCTTTTATTTATAGAGAGTTCTATCTTATTGGGAGTTTATTATATGATGTTAACGGGTTGAAGGTAAGGGCTTTAGCAATACGCCATGGGATCTCTTCCAGTGTCCTTATCAGAAAATAATTGTAATGTTGTGTTTCATGGTGTCCCTGTTACTTGCCCTCTGATCCATTTTGCCAGCTCTGTGGGCTCATTCTTTTTTATTGGAGAGAAATATCCCATTGTACGGATATATAGTCACCTGCCACATAAATCACTGACAGACCACATTTATGACGGTGGCCCTGTGATGCCCAGTTTTAATTGTCAGCTTGAAAAAAAATGTATATCACCTGAGAAGGGACATCTCAATGAGGAAATGCCTAGTTCCAGGTTGGTCTATGGGCACATTCTTGGGGGATTCTCTTGACCATATGAATTGATGTGGGCAGCAGCATGTCTTGTGTTGGATCCTGGGCTGTACAAAAGAAGAGAAAGTTAGCTGAGAGTGATCATGCCCACAAGCATTCTCTTCCCACTTTAGACTGAGGGTGTGTCAAGCTTCTTGAGTTCCTGCTGCCCTGATTTCCCCACAGTGATGGATTTTCCACAGTGATGGATTTTTCCACAGTGATGGATTTTCCACAGTCTGAACTGCAAGCTAAAGCAAGCTCTTTCTGCAGTAAGTTGCTTTTGTTAGAATGTCTTGTCACAGAAAATGAAAACGAAACTAAACCAAGCCCCCAAAATGTTTCCTATTATGTTTTTTATTATACCCTATGATGTTCACGTAAGGTTAAAATTAACTAATGACATTTCTCAAAGCACAGTCCATTGTTCATCAAAGTATGGCATTACCAGTATCTATTTTTTCATTTATTTCTTGGCAAACTTTTGTATTGTTCTAGTCTTTAATTATTTCTAATAAAGCTACTATGAAGATTAATGTATAAATCTTGTATGAATGCATGATTTTACTTTTGTTTTTTTAGCAAATATCAAGGAATACATCAACTTGATTTTACAGTAGTTGAACTAACTGGTTAAATAACGTACCCAAATCTGTCCACTGGATCTTCAGAGTGTGGCTTTACTTGATAGCAGAACCTGCAAACATAATCACTTAGCATGGGACCATATTAAGTTAAGACACACACTAACTCCAATGACTGGAACCCTTACAAAAATACCAAGTGAAAAGCACAGAGAGACCTTGAGAAGAAGGCTGTGTAACAGCAGAGGTAGAGATTGTCATGATGCAACTATAAGCAAGTGATAAGAATGGCTGTCAGCTGCTGCCTGCAGACCCTGACCTTCAAACCTTTGAATCCTTGTACTTCAGATGCATTGCCTATGCCGTAGGCCATCCTCTGCTGTCTACAATGCTCTACTTCTGCTCCATGATCTAGGGAGCTGACTTCTGTGGACTTCCTTGATTGTTGAATTTCTGCTGGGTTTGGCCAGTGGGAATTCATCACTGTAGGAAGACGGTAAATCCCTTTATTTAACTGGCTTCTTCCCTGGCTGGGTCAGTTGCTCTTAGCTGGTCTCCCATGCTTTAGGTGACGCCCGCCCCAAGGACTCAGCTCTCATTAAACTCCTAAAACCTTTTCTACCCTTGTTCTCCGAGGCCTAGGTGTAAAAATGTCATAAGTTTCAGCCAGAAATGTGGCATTTGGTGACCTGATGTAGGCTCCCTTTGCTTTGCCTGTACTTGTTCGATAATCACTTAGTTAAAATTTCATTTCAGCTACTTCCACTCATTCTTGCTGAGACCTTGATCCCTTCAGTGCTTAAAACAATTCATTAATTTTGCCCCAAGCCACAGCCCATGCATTAAGTGAGTTTTAAATGCTTGCGTTTTCTTAAGGAGTTTCATTCACGAAATTCAGGTTCCAAACAGTTTTATCAGGTTTCTAAAGACTCCGTATGCTATATGCCTTTTCAACGCATCCTTTCTTCCCCTCCTCTCCCCGGACCCCACACTCCCTCCCTCTCTTTTTCCTTTTGCCCCCTTCTTTGACAGTGGTATTGGTGGTCAGGGTCTAGACTTGGTGTTTTCAGGTTCTTAGCCTCCCTCAAGAATTAAATAAGGGGCTGGAGAGATGGCACAGTGTGATGATATATTTTATATTTAATAAAATCAGCCAGGAATATCAGAGAGCAGAATCACTCACAATCAAGCCATGAGGGTCAGAGAGTGGTGACCCACACCTTTAATTTCATCACACACCCACACCCACACACAAAAAAAAAGACTGAATGGTGAGCCGTGCCTTTAATCCTGTCACTCAAGAGACAGAAATCTTTTTGTATTTCTGTGAGTTCAAGGCCTAACAACCAAACAGTAGTAGCTCACACCTTTACTCTTAACTCTAGGATTATGATGCAGGGTTGAATCTGGAAGTGAAACAACTCGGTGGGGAAGATGTTTAGTGTAGGCAGACATTCAGGCAGGATGTAGGAGTAAGCAGCCAGGCAGAGGACTCTTGAAGACAGCATTTACCCTGTTCAGCCTGAGAAGTTGGCTGGGTGAGAATTGACGGTGAACTGTTTCCTCTCTCTGATATTCCAGCTTTTCCCCAATATCTGGCTAGGGTTTTCATTATACACTAACTAGAATTTGTGCAATAGCTCAGTAGGGAAGAGGCCTTAAATTCAATTCCTAGCAACCACACTGTGGTGCACAACCATGCATTGTGATATATAATGCCCTCCCTCTTCTGGAATAAAGGCATACATACATACATTGCATCTTTAAAAAGGATTAAATAAAAGCCCCAACTAATTAATGAGTGGTAAGGAAGCTTCTATTCAAAGCAAAGTGATACAGTGTAGTGATTGATCTTTCTTGTGTGGCTTCTGTCTGTTACTGCCTGGAGTGTCTTCATGGCATCTTTAAAAAAAAAAAAAAAAAAAAAAAAAAAAAAAAAAAAAAAAAAAAAAAAAAAAAAAAAAAAAAAAAAGATGAGCTGGCCACTGATATGGTGAGCATTATGTTTATAGAATAATTTGCTGTGCTGAAAGACTTATAAAAACAAAATTATTTTTAGCTTGTAAGCCTTAAGGAAGTTGCTCTTATCTTGAATGATTCTGTCAGCTAACTTGCCCAAGATGGATGACTTCCCAGTGCAGTTGGCTATCCTTAAAAACTACTGAGTGTTGGGAAATGTTTTACTGCCTCAGCTATTCTGACAAGATAATGGGGTCACAAGATTCTCAGACTAACCCCTAAGTTCCTTTTTTTGTATGAACTGTTTGTTTGCTTGGATGCTGAGGCATTTGTTGACATCTATCACAGAAATCAAGCTTTTGCCTGTACCTAAACAGGGTATGAGTTAACTTGGCTCCCCAAAATTATAACTTTGTGTGTTTTGTCTTTAAATTCTTTGAACTAACAATAGTCAAGGTCTTACCTAGAGAACTCTCTTTTGCTCCTGGCCAGTTTTTGCTTATTTGTTTGCTCGTTTTGTTTGTTTTTATAAAAAGCCTCTATTTTACTAAAAGTATCAAGTCAGAATGGTGAATAATTGAAATACTCCAGACGCATAAACTCATTAAGAGATGTAGTTTGGGTGGTTCTCCATTTTGAGTGAAAGATTGAGTGATATAAACATTTTTTCAATGTGCATATCCTTTCCATAATTTATCTTATTTTAATTATATGCACACCCAATTATATATAGTCATAAGGTCATGAATAGCAGATTCTCCCTAAAACTTCAACTTGAAGACAGTTTTGCCTTATTGCACATGAACTCAAATCTGGTTTGATTCAGTTTGGTCCAGAAGACTGAGAAACCTATCCCATTGTTCAGAGAGGTGTGTGTATGCATCCTGTGTGAGGTAAGGTCTTGGGCTGTCAAGTGCATTATTGTTATAAAGGAGTGTACTGTGGTCCAGGTACAGTGGGGTGCCAGGATGCTAAGCTCTCTATGTGTAATTGCTTCAGCAGAAGATCTTGAAGGGCTTATTAAGTGCCTAGAAGTGTGGTGTTTAGGAGACTCAGGGGGGAGTACAATACAATTAGTTCTTTAAGATAATCACAATTAGGTGAGACTTATAAGTAAACAGCTAGCCCAAAGCCAAAAGGATAAGACAGAGAGACGAAGGTCCACAGGCACAGAGTCCTGCCCAGAGTAGAGTCAGGAGATATTCCCAGTGATCCAGCACTCTTTGAGTCTGTTCTAGCTCTTTCCCAGAGGTGGCTATTAAAACAGGTTAGACTGTCCTGAGCACTTCGCATCCATTAGCTCATTTAATACATTGCGAACATCCTCCCACACCAAGGTAATGTTTTTTCTCCCCATTCTACAGACAAAGGTTTAGACAAAGCTAGTCACAGTGTTGGCAGGTTGCCACCACCCCCCTCCACTGCCGAAAAAACCTGAAATGAAAGTCCAGAATAAGCATAATCATTCTTTTTCTCAAGGACTAAAAATTCCACCATGGATCTCTGCCTCTAAGCGATAACATTTTGGAAAGACATTAAAAAATGGTAGTTCTTCTTGGGTCTTTAATGTTCAATAGGATATGTGATGTCACAGGCCAGGAAGCTGTCCTCACCTTTCTTCATTACACTAATTGCTCTGAGGATGAAATATGACTGCTTCCTTCCTCTCCTATCTGACTCCTAGTCAGACAGAGCTCTGCCACTTTGGAATATTATCTGCATGGATCAGAAAAGGCTCCCCAGCCTCGTTATATAGAGGCTAAAATTGAGATCCTAGCAAGTAAAAGCCTTAACCATGTTGCCTCATTTCCTAGGGTGCCGAGTGGCTGTCCTTTGTTCTAGCCAGGCACACATCTTCTCATATAAGCACTTCATTCTAACCTTTGTCTCTTACAACTTCCGGTCCCAGCCAGCCGCTCCTCCCCCATCCCATCGCCCACACTTGGCAAGACCTTCAGAATCCACCCTGGCTCCTCCTGTGTCTCTTCCCTTTATCCTCACTGCCCTGCTTCTCTCCAGAGATTAACATCAGTAGCCAATTCTGTTACCTAATTAGGCCACATTAGTTGTACCTGCCTGCCACAAAGCATCTAGTCAGCTTAATCAGGGTTGAATCTTTCCATAATATTCTCATCGTAAAGTGGTTCTGAGGCCAATGGAGAGAAAGTCACTATTGGTGATTGGAGGTCGTGTGTGTGTGTGTGTGTGTGTGTGTGTGTGTGTGTGTGTGTGTGTGTGTGTGTGGTCTGCTGTGCTCACAATATGCCTCTTTTTTTTTGGCATATTTTCGAGCATAGATTCTGCCTTGTCCCTACACTGATGTGCTATGGACTGGACGTCCACGCTGGGACTGCTCTCTAACCACAATCTTCTTCCCAGAGAACAACTAGACGGTTCTCATCTCTCCTTAATCCATACACCTGATGCCGCCAGTCCCAGGACTTCTCAAGACTCACCATGGCAGAAGTACACAGACCTCCATAACTCACAGAGCTCGGAGCTTATTTCATCCTCCAGCAGAACGCTGCCCAGACTCCTGCAAGGCTGAGCCCCCATCTCACTCGGGGCATCATTCCTGGCTATCCCAATCCCTTCCAGGTGGAGGCGTGTTTACTGAGTCTGGCTCTGTGCGACCTGTACTTGTTGGTTTTGTAACTGGCAAAATACATAAGAAATACAGGTCCTCCAAGATCGTGTCACCCGTCCCCCTTGCAAGATCACTTAGCTTGTTTCCCTTCCCCGACTTGCGTTCTTCCCTGTTCTGTTTTACCATCTAATGCTAAGGTCTTGCTTAGAGTGGGTCTTCTATAAACTGTTACCTTGTGTATTGAATGCTTTCAGTGTAGTCAATGCTGGCTACCTGAGTGGGAAAGCGGGCAATTTGAAAGTGCATCTTCCCAGGGTCTGGCGAGCTTGATGTCTTGTATCCTTTTGTTAATGTCTCTACTCATTTAGGAGGTTTTCTTGAGTTAAAGAGTGACTGAGATCTAATCACTCACTTCTCTGCCTGGGTTTCTCAGCTCTACACTGGGATATTTTATTAGGATGAAAATGATCTAAGGAAACAGAAGTCTCGGGTTATTTTAAGTCAGGATAAAGTTTATAAAGCTGGATACTGGAGGTGCCTTATGGTTATTCTGGGGCAATGTTGGAGACCAGGTGGGGCCCCTAGGTGTCTCCTGTGCTCTGCTTTCCAGAGGAGTCCCAGGCTTGAGTTTACACGACAGTTCATCTGTGGGCCTCCAAACCCTGACAAATCCAATTGGCAGGTTTCTCCCAGAGGGAATCAGCTCACTCACCAGGGACCGGGGCGGCGGCGGGGGCGGCGGAAATAAACGACCCAGTGCAACAAACCAGAGTGAGCCCTGCCTTCTTCTAACCCTAAAGGCAGGAGTGTTTGGGCTGCACAGGGCCCGGCCCCTCTTCCTCCTCCCTCCTCAAGGCAGGGCAGGGCAGGGCGGGGAAAACTCCGCTATTTGCCTCCCCACACCCAGAGCCCCGAGTGTTCACACTGTGGCGACAAGGGAGGCGAATTCATCTCCAGGGCTCCTGAGTAGCGTGGTCCTCGTGAAGGGTGGAGGCTGATCTTGACAGTGCAGGGGACACGATTGCGGCCCCAGTGGACGCCACCTAGAGTGCACGATGGTGCAATGGGTAGCGATGCTGCAGCTGCTCTGGATGCAGCTGCTGCTGCTGCTGGGGGCTCACCCGGGCAGCGCCCAGGATTTGACCCTCACCCCGGAACCGGCCCAGGAGTGGCTAGGTGAGTGTCCCCAGCGCTGAGGCTGAGACAAGTTGGCACTCGGGAGTCGGGGGACGAGGTGGGGGCGGGGGAAGCAGGAAACGGATTAGAGTCGAACAACAGCAAGCCCGAGTTTGTATTGTGGTCTCTTGTGTGCCGTTCTGGGGCAGATGGAACCGACCTGATCCGTATTGTTCCTTCCGCACTCCTATTGGCCTCGGAATTAGGGCGCGGTGTTTTAATCTGAAAGGTAACATCATTTCATTCCCTCCCAAAGCGAGAACTTGGCTCACGTGTGTACAACACTCTACAGATGCCCCCCAAACAGGCCTGTCTGCTCCGCCCCTTGGGGAGGCGGGGCACCGTGTCCAGTCTTTCAGCGGGGTGGACCTGTAAGAAGATTTGTATGAACGAAAGCTACCTTCTGCTCCTTGGTTTCTCTAGGCTGAGCAATGGATCTATAATATTCATGGAACCACTAAAAATTAAGTTACACCGCCCAAAACACGAGCACAAACTGATAAATCCAGCATAGGTTTGAGTACCAACCACATAGATAAGGTGAACATGGAAGGAAACCCAACAATAGATCAAAGCCCTCAAGGACCAGCCTCAGGAGCCCATCTCTGAGAGGTGAAGGTTTGTCCCATAAAACATCACTGTGTGGTGACAGAAGACGTGGCCTAAGTCAGATAGAGCCTCCTCCCATCCTCTCTGTCCTAGGAATAAATACATTTGGAAAAGAGATATAACACAAGATGCAATCCAGATCCTCATTCTTTTATTTTCCCTCCAATATATGCATACATTAAAAAAAAATTTCTGGGTTGTACTTCTAGCACTCTACAGGCCCACTAAACACTTCTGGGAAATATTCTTAAAGTATTGTCCAGTTGGGTAAAACTCAGTCTCAGCACACCAGCACACACACCCTGCAGTTGGCTGCTTTGCATCATAGTTTAGCATCTGAACCTTGGGCTTAGGTTTTAGGCAGCAGCTTGTGAGACAAGTTGGGAATGAACCACAGAAGGCATGTCTGGGGCTCCTTCAGTCAGGGTCAGCACCACTGTGAGCTAATCCTTTCTATATTTGGCAGACCCAAATCCTAGCCTGAGACAGTGGCTAATGAAGCCTTCTTTGTCATTACCAAGGGCACTTTGAGAGAATCACCAGCTCCCTGCTGTACTTTCTAGGTGTAGCCTGCAAATCTGAAGTGCAACATTGGGGCCATAAAGATTCTTCAAATGCAGACTCTGCAGTGAGTGTGCTAAAAGTACAAGCATTCTGTGCTAACTGCCACGCAGACTCCTTTCCTCACCCCATCACCTGCACCAGCTGAATTACAAGTGAATGGTCGACAGGTGTGAATCAAGATTTTATCAGCAAAGAAGGAAAAAAACAAAATATTAGCCCTGAGGAAAAACAACTGAAATAGCATTTATTTCTGTGTCAGGGTTTCTATTGTTGTGGTAAACATCCTGAGAAAAAGTAAGGGGGAAAAAAGGGTTTATTTCACCTCACAGATTATAGTTCATCTTGGAAAGCAGTCAGGGGCAGGAACTAAAGCAGGGCAGGAACCTGGAAACAGGAGCTGATGCAGGGGCCATGGAAGAAGTCTGTTTACTGGATTGCTCCCATTGGCTGCTCAGCAGGCTTTCTTTCTTTTTTTTTTTTCTTTTTTTAAACTTTATTTATTTATTATTTATTTATTTATTTATTTATTTGCCTTGGTGTTTGCCTGGAACTGGAACTACAGACAGTTGTTAGCTGCCATGTGGGTGCTGGGAATCGAACCCGGGTCCTCTGGAAGAGCAGACGGTGCTCTTAGCTGAGCCATCTCTCCAGCCCCTCAGCAGGCTTTCTTATAGCACCTGGTTCCACCAGGCAATAAACTGGACCCTCCCACAGATTGGCCTGAGGGCAAGCCTGTGGGGCATTTTCTCAATGGAGATTGACCTCTTCACAAATAACTCTGGTTTGTGTCAAGCTGACATAAAACTAACCAGCACAACACAAGTTTATATTCAAGTTCAGGAGTCTAGGAATAGCTAAGGCGACTAGGCTGTGTTCTGGAACACCTCCGTTTCTCACTGCCTCCGTACTACATTGATTTACCTTTAGCCATGATTGAGATCCACCTAACAGTTAAGATGGAAAATACAAATCATTTTAGTGACATACCCATTAAGTGTGGATTTACAGCAAAGCGGAACAGGTTACAAACGTAATATTGTTCTGTACATTCCAAGATACCAGCCAGGCAAATGATGCCACCGCATTCTGCTGGCTTTTCAATCTTTATGCTGAAATCAGTATATGTGTCATATGGCAGTAAAGGACATCGAGTTTCAGAGCCAGACTGAATTCAAACCCTAGACCTGATATCTGTGCCTCAGTTTCCTCTTTTGCAAAACCTAGAGCCTCGTAATGGCATGAGTTGTTCCATAGCTGTATGATCTTCACGGCTCCTTCTTCCCTGGCCAGTCCAGACTCTATGCACTTTGAGAATCATTTCCTGTCCTCGGCAGTGCACTTGGTGGATCCTGTCCTCCACCTCATGTTGACTAAACCAAGGGGCTTTTTGTGGTTGACTTTCTAAATCCTCCTAGCATGTGCTAAAATTGGGTAACACCATTGTTGTGGTTAGTTTTCTATTGCTGTGATAAAACCCTCCCCAGTCTATCACTGAGGGAAGTCAAGGCAGGGTCTAAAAGAACACTGTTTGCTGGCTAGATGTCAGGCTGGCTCAGGCTCACACTCATGCTCGGCTATCTCCCACTGTGATCTGGGCCCTCCAACATTAATTATCAATCAAGAAAATGTCACATGGATATACCTACAGGCTTACCCAATAAACATAATTACTCAATTGAAACTCCTTTCTTGGGTAATTCTAGACTGTGTCTAGCTGTCAGGCTGACCACTCACATACTCCAGATTCTGGGAGGGGGAAGGGAGAATAAGGAGGAAGCAGAACAGTCTGGAGAAAGACAGGCAAAGTTTTTGCTTAAGGAAAGTAGCACATTTTAAAGTCCACAGTGTAAAGTGGCCCTGATCAGAGCATCATGAGAAAGCTTCCTCCAATGGTATCAGCTCCCCAGATGCACAAATGGAGTGAGCTCCATCAGGCTGGGTGGCTCCTCTGAACAACTGGTGGCAAGAAAAATGAGGGTGTGGGCGACTATGAGGTCAGTGTTTTAACTGTGAGCCCTGTCTAAAGAAGAGAGTAAAGCAAGGTGGGCGACAGGAAGAGAAGAAAGCAATGGTTCAAAGGCCTCCTGCTTCAGTCTGATAAATGCTATGTGCTCTGTCCCTGTGCAGTTTTGGACTCATCGGAAAACAATCCCTGGGATGTGTGTTTATTGAATGCCGATTGCTTATTAGGGAGGCAGTCCTAGGAAGAGAGAGAGGAAATGAGCAGAGCAGGAAAGAAAGCCACTATGGGCAACTGAGGTTCAATTCCACAGTTAGAAGATCCATTTGGAAGTCTCAGTGGGCCCACAGAGAGACAGAAAGCTGTGGTATTTTCTACTAACATGACCCCATCTCCACACCCCACCATTGATTGTCATTTCTGAAACATCCATTCTTGGGTGTTTCTGGTCCTCCTGAAACACCTGGATGGAAACAGAGTCTGTCTATCTAGTACGTAGGTCTTGTCTGCAGGTGATCAAGAACTAGATTAGAGGATGAGTTCAGAGCCAGCAGCAGCAGCTACACATCCCCAAATTGGAGGTATAAAAACAGACGTGATATGACACTGTCTCCAAGCCAAGAAGCCACTGACAGACACGGAAACACAAACAATGAAAAAGAAAAGTAGGTGGTATGAACAAGGATGAGCAGGGTATTGAAGGGCTGCAGGGGAGGGCTGGCCTGAGGAGCTGGAGACCCACCAAGCAGGGTCTGGTTTTCCTAAAGAATAAGTAGGAAGTTGGCAAAGGAAGAAAGGGAGGAAGGGGATTGAGTCTTATTTTATGTGAAAGGCACAGAACCTTGCATCAGCAACATCAAAGTTTAGTGAGCAGAAAGTTCCTGATCAGGCCCCTTCATTGTAAAGAAAGAGGCTTGCTAAGGTCATTGAGGCAAGTGCGGGGCTCATTGCAAGTATCCCAGAAATCTTATGAAGACTCAAGAATCCTGGCCACTGAAATGAAGCACCCCCCGCCCCAGCAAGGACATCATCTAGAAAGTTAAGTTTGAACTAAGCCAGTCAAGTTTGAACTGATGTATGTGTGTGTGTATGTACATATACATTATATATGCATACATAGAGTACTTTTTTAAAAAATGAGTAAATGAAAGGGAGGTTGTAGAAGTTTATGAAGGGGGTGGGTAGCAGACACAGCAAGTCCCATTTGGGAAATGTATCCATTCTGGGTACTGGTGCGAAAACTCCCACAACTTCCTAGGAAGATGTGGTTACAGGAGTAATCTTGAAGTTGAACTGTAAGTGAAGCAAGAGATTTGAAGCAGAAGACAAGAAACCAACTGGCCACAGCAATACAGAACCAAAGTCAAGAGTGTACTGTTCACAGAAATATCTCATACTACAAAGCACAGTCTGTAGGGAAATATGTATAACTAAATGTTTCATTTAAAAGATGCCTTTGCCCAATATATTATACTGTGTTCTTCTTCTCTATACTATTCTGTTTATTTTGTCATGGTGGTTATGATACTAAATTCATTGTATAAGCTATGCTGATAGGCTCAGCCACCAGTAGGCAAAGCACTGGGCTAGAGAACTAATGTATTGATGTGGAAGTTGAAGATACTCAGATAAAGAGAACAAAGAGGAGCCTTTTGCTGCCAGAGTCATTGTGTGTAAGAGGAAAGATGGCGCAGGGCAGTAGGCTCCAGTAGGGAAAGGGAAGAGAGATTACCACCTGGGAGAGCTTTCGGGAGAGGAAGATGATGGATGACCTGGAGGAACCATGACTCTGACATTTTCCCTTAGCATCATTTCTGATCCCCAGGCTGAAATGCCCTCTTTACTAATCTCAGTAATTTCTAACACTGGAGAGGACTCGGGGACAATTTATATGCATCCCTCTGAATCTCATTACACTGAGGTAGGCAACACCAATATACACCTTTCTAAAGAGGAATGTAGGTTAACGTGACTTGTATCTACAAGACGTATGGAGCAGGGCTTCAGCTCAGCCATGCATGCATTAATTCAAAGAATTGCCAGATGTACTCTGTGACCCCACAGCCTTGTTCAATCTTTGTCCTGCTCTATACTTGGAGCTTGAGGATCAATTTAGCCCTAGGATGAGCAACGGGTCTTCTTACCATCTGCACCTCCTCACTCTTAAATCCCACATATACAAGTGAATATTATTATAAACCAAACTGTGCAAACCTGTTGATTTATACATCATTCAAGCAACTTTATGTCCTCAGGTAATATGACATTCTCCTAAATCTGAAGGTTGGGAATTTAATAAAAAATGTGATCAGACTGGTGTAGCTGCCTTCCCTAGCCATATATCACTTGAGCCCTCTGGACTTCATTTCTCTTATCTCTACCCAGCATCTCTCTCCATGGTTTTTTTCTTTATTATTATTGTTGTTATGCCTCCTCTGGTTGGCTCTTTACCTCACTCACTTTGCACAGTAACATAGATTTCTGGTTTGCCTGGTCCTTTTAACACTTCATCATTGTTTCTAATCTTGTTTCTCATTGTTCATTGTCATCAGATGCCAAGCAATACAGGTTCCAAGCCAACGAATAGAAAAGTTAAGTCACAAAGGGAGCCCAGTTGTCCACTCAGTTCCTCCTCTTTGACCTGACAATTTACTTATTTACCTCGGGTCTCCTGAAGCGATGATGCTTTTACACTATGTCTTCTACGCTCATCTTCATCTATCAGAGTAACAGATCTGAGACATGTAGCGACCCTTAATTCCATACACTTTCAGAAACTGTCTTTGAAGGCTCTTTAGGAGATGGTCTGGCACATAGATGAGAACATACATCATGACTTGAATTAATTGAAATGAAAAGAAATATTATAATTTACAAAAAGAAACAACTAAAGAGCATCTTATAAATACTAGATTAACTGTGGTATTTCTATGACACTAAACCACTCCAAAAACAAAAAGTGAGTTCTGTTATAGGTCACTAAATAAAGCAAGAGCTTTCTACTTTCATGAGTGGTCACATGACCTGTTAATTTATGATCCTCTCCAGACTACTGTCGTTCCCAAGGAATATGTTATTACTGCTGTTGAAAAATTGGAAGAGTAAAAACAAACCAGAAATTTAAAGTGATATGTAACTATGATGTGACTATGTAACACCAGGGTTTTTTGTTTTGTTTTGTTTTGTTTGTTTTTTTGTTTTGTTTTACTTCCCTGACATTCAAAATTAAAATTTGTTTTTACTTTTATTAATGTCAAAGTATTTCGAATGACCAAAGTATCCCCTATCAGAACCTATCTAGCATTAGAATGAACCCTATAATGCAGATGGGGAATCCAAGATTCTCTTTTAGTCTCAGGTCTGTGTTCTGTAGCCTGCCAGTCTTTGCTCTATAGCACTAAGTTAGATCAAAGAAGATCAGGAAAAGATCCATGGGCATGTTCCCAATGTACTTTCTTGGAGTCCCGAGCTCAGCAGGGCCTCCAGCATATAGCTTAATGCTCTGAAGTTCAGGGTCTCAATAATTTTTTTCCATTTAACAACTTCAATTTTTATTTTTTATTTAAAATGTTTTTTTTTCATTTTACATACTAACCACAATTCTACTCCCCCAAACCCAATTCACCACCCACTCCTCAGAGAGAATAAGGCCTCCCATGGGGAATCAACAAAATCTGGCACATCAAGTTAAGGCAGGACCAAACCCCTCCCCTCCGCATTAAGGCTGAGCTAGGTGTCCCTCCATAGGGAATGGTCTCCAAAAAGTCAGTTCATACACTAGGGATATGCTGTGGGATTATGCTCTTGTACACTGCAAATAATCACTGTAAATATTAGTTTAATAAAACGCTGATTAGCCAGAAGGCAGGCCAAAAGTAGAGACCAGACAACCAGTCTAGGAGAATTCTGGGAAAGGAAAGTCAAAGAGCAGATGTCTGCCAGATGTAGAGGAAACAAGACAAGAATGCTGCACTAAAGAAAAGGTATCAAGCCACATGGCTAAACATAAACAGAATCACAGGATAATTTAAGTGTAAGAGCTAGTCAGTAATATGCCTGAACTATCGGCCCAGCATTTGCTATAAAATTAAGCCTCCAAGTCAACTATTTGGGAAGTGGCTGCTGGGTATTTGAGAGTTTCTGGCCAGGACAAAAACTTCCAACTACAATGCACTAGGGATAAATCCTGGTCCCACTGCCAGGGACTCTACAAACTGCCCAGGCCACACAACTGTTACCCACATTCAGAGGACCTAGTTCAGTTCTGTGCAGGTTCCTCTGCTGTCAGTCTAGAGTCAGTGAGCTCCCACTAGCTCAGGTCAGCTGTCTCTGTGGGTTTCACCATTATGACCTTCACACACACACACACACACACACACACACACACAATCCCTCCTCCCTCTCTTTGACTGGACTCCAGGAGGTTGGCCCAGTGCTTAGCTGTGGATCTCTGCATCTGCTTCCATCAGTTACTGGATGAAGGTTCTATGATGACAATTAGGGTAGTCACCAATCTGTTTACAGAAGGCCAGTTTAGGCACCCTCTCCACTACTGCTTGTAGTCTTAGCTGGAGTCATCCTTGTGAATTCCTGGGAATTTGCCTAGCACTAGGTTTCTCCCTAACCCCATAATGGCTCCCTCTATCAAGATATCTCTTCCCTTGCTCCTCCCTCTCTGTCCCTCTCCCAGTTGTATCATCTTGTTTTCTCATGTTCTTATCCCCCACCCCAACCCCAGTTTCCATCTTACCCAGAATATCTCATCTATTTCTCCTTCTCAGGTGAATGTCTTAGGATCCTCCTTGTTACATAGCTTCTCTGGGGTTGTAGACTATAGGCTGGTTATCCTTTGCTTTATGTCTAATATCCACTTATGAATGAATACATATCATGTTTGTCTTTCTGGGTTACCTCACTCAGGATGGTTTTTCCCTAGTTCTATCCATTTGCTTGAAAGTTTTATGATGTCATTTTTTTTTACCACTGAGTAATACTTCATTGTGTAAATGTACCACAGTTTCTGAGGTGCATCTAAATTGTTTCCAGGCCCTACCTATTACAAATAATGCTGCTATGAACATAGTTGAGCCAAATGTCCTTGTGGTATGATTGTGTATCCATTGGGTATATGCCCAAGACTGGTATTTCTGGATGTTGAGGTAGATTGATCCCAATTTTCTGAGAAGCTGCCATACTGATTTCCAAAGTGGCTGCACAAATTTGCACTCCTTTCAACAGTGAAGTAGTGTTCTCCTTAGCCCACATCCTCTCCAACATAAGCTGTCATCAGTGTTTTTGGTCTTAGCCATTCTGATAGGTACAAGGTAGTATCTTGGAGTTCTTTTGATTTGCATTTCCCTGATGGCCAAGGATGTTGAGAAATTCCTTAAATAAATACCTTTGGCCATTTGAGATTCTTCAGTTGAGAAGTCTCTGTTTAGATCTGTACCTCATTTTAAATTGGATTATTTGGTATTTTAATATCTATTTTCTTGAGTTCTGTATATATTTTGGAGATCAATCCTCTGTCAGATGTAGGGCTGGTGAAGATCTTTGGTCATCCTGTCTTATTTGCTGTGTATTTTGTATTACAGGAGCTTCTCAGTTGCAGGAAGTCCTATCTATTAACTGTTGCTCTCAGTGTCTGTGTCACAAGTGTTATATTTAGGAGGTTGTCTCCTGTACTAATGTGTTCAAGGCTACTTTCCATTTTCTCTTCTATCAGTGTAACTGAATTTATGTTGAGTTCTTTGATCCACTTGGATTTGAGAGTTTTTCTCATGGCAAGAGATGTGCATCCACTTGCACTCTTCTGCATGTCAGCATCCAGTTATGCCAGCACCATTTGTTGAAAAGCTTTCTTTTTTTCCATTGTATAGTTTTGGCTTCACAAAAATCAGGTGTTCTTAGGTGTGTAGGTTAATGGCAGGGTCTTCAACTCTATTCCATTGATCGACATTTACCAGCATCTCAGAATGAGAATTTATTAAAAACAAAACAACAACAACAACAAAAGGTTTTGTAAAAGGGAAACAAGTTAATATAATATAGTGGTGTACTCACAGAAAGAGGAATTTTGGGATGAAAAATGTGATAGAAAATAGAGATATGAAGAGACTCATGAGGCATGGCGGATCTACAACAAACGAGAGGGGCCCTTCCCTCCCAGCCGCAGGAGAACCTAACCCTGCTCAAATGACCTCATCCTTCACCCCAGAATCAGGAAAAAAGACATTTCTGGTGTTTAAGTCATTCCATTTGTGGCACCTAATACAGATGTAATTAATAGCCCCACTTAATGCTGTGTTGCATTTGCCTTCTAAACACCTACCTCAAGTTTACACTAATTTTTAAACTGGCACATTCTAAAGCAGTTAGGGTAGGCAGGCCAGTGTGAACACTTTTGCCTTCAGAGAGGTCATATTTCATTTTCGGGTTTTGGGAGAACTTTTGTTGTTGTTACTGTTTTGGGGGGAAGGTGGGCTGTTGGGTTGGTTTTTATTGTTGATGATGATGATAATGGTGGAGTTTTTTCTGTTTGCTTGCTAGATTCAGTTTATACCACCCCTACCCCCCCACCCCCACCCCCACCAGGCTTTAATATGCAGACATTTGGGCAGGAAGTGTAACATGTCAGTCCTACTGTGTCCTGCCTTAATTTGCCCATGCAAGCATGCCCCCTGGTTACTGAAATGGTATAATCAACACAGGCTACAAGAAGTTAACACAGCCTTGGTGAATAATGACTTTTACCCCAGCAATGTCCGCTAGACACTTTCCTTTTAGATGGTGGCAGTGATGCAGAAATAGGCTGAAAACAAAAAGGAAGAAACGCGTTCCTAGCTCAGTTTTAAATCTTCTTCCATAAGATACAGAACTATGGCGAAGAGCTTGGCTAGGGGCCTGGGGAAGAGGAGTGAGAAAGTGGCCAGGCTGGCTGAGACTGTCACAAGCTGTCTGACTGCTTGCTGCACCTGCAGGGGTTGGGAACAGGCAATTTGAAGCCTAGCAGAAGTGTACCCAATGGAGCTGATTAAGCTGGGTTTTGGTTTCCCTGCTTATAACAAAGGGCATTGTGTGCCTCTTGGAACCTGGAGCAGTGAGTTGGGGAGATTAGAGAGAAAGAGGACAAGAACATGTAAAAGATTTAGCAAGAGAGGACTTTGGGCATTAGGAGGTGGTGATTATTCAGACTCACAAGCAGCTGGAGATAAAGACATCTCAGAGTCAAGGACAATGCTAGGGCAGGGAATAGAAAGAGATGCTGAATCCCACTAAAATCAGGGACAAGACAAGGCTGTCCTCTCTCTCCTTATCTATTCAATATAGTTCTCAGTTTTAGCTAAAACAATAAGAGAACAAAAAAAGATTAAGGGAATACAAATTGGAAAAGAAAAGTCGAACTATCTCTATTTGCAGATGATATGATTGTATACATAAGTGACCCCTAAAATTCTACCAGGGAGCACCTGTAACTGATAAATACCTTCAGCAATGTAGCAGGGAACAATATTAACTCAAAAAAAAACAATAGCTCTCCTATACACTAAGGATAAAAGAGCTGAAAAAATTAAGGGAAACATCACTCTTTATAATAGCTGCAGAAAACATTAAATATTGTAGTAGGATTATGTATATTGTAAATAATTGTCCTGCTTACTGGTTTAATAAAAATACTGATTGGCTGAAGGCAGACAGGAAGTGTGGGTGGGGCTACCAGACTAAGAAAACTCTGGGAACAGGAAGAGCAGAGCAGAGATGCCAGAGAGACACAAGAGAGACCAGTTGAGAAGCCAGTAGATACAGAGGACAACTATGCTGCTCTGAGAAAAGGTATCAACTGCATGGCTAAACAAGATAAGAATCATGGGTTAGATTAAGAATTAAGAGTTAGTAATATGCCAGAGCCATAGGCTGATCAGCATAAAATTAATATAAGTGTCTGAGTGTTTCTATGGGACTGCAGGTCTGTGGGTCTGGACCATAGGCCAGACAGGCCAGAAACATAATAATAGAAAATATCATAGCATAACTCAAACCAAAGAAGAAGCAGACTATTTGACAAAAACTTTAAATCTCTGAAGAAAGGAACGGAAGAGGATATCAGAAAATAGAAAGATCTCCCATGTTCCTGGATAATCTACAGATTCAATGCAATCCAAACACAATTATTTACTGGCCTTGAAATTCCAATTCTCTACTTCATATGAAATAAGGGGAAACCCAGTATAGCCAAAACAATCCTGCTCAATAAAAGAACTCCAGGAGGCATCACCATCCCTGACTTCAAGCTATATTATAGAGCTACAGTAATAGAAAACGGCCTGGTACTGGCATAAAAACAGACTTGTAGATCAATAGAATTGAACTGAAGACCCTGACCTTAACCCACATATCTATGAACACCTGATTTTTGACAAAGAGGCCAAAAATATTCAATGGAAAAAAGATAGTATCTTCAACAAATGGTGTTGGTAGGATGTAAAAGAATGCAAATAGACCCATACCTTCACCCTGCACAAAACTCAAATCCAAGTGCATCAAAGACCTCTACACAAACCCAGCCACACTGAACTTGATAGAAAAGAAAGCAGGAAATACCCTCCAAAGCACTGACACAGGTGACCACTTCCTATATAGGACACCAGTAGCACAGACACTAAGAACAACAATAAAGAAGTGGGACCTCCTGAAACGGAGAAGACTCTGTAAGGCCAAGGACACCGTTAATAAGACAAAATGATAGCCTACAGAATGGGAGACGATCCTCACCAATCCTACAACTGACAGAGGACTGATCTCTAAGATATATAGAGAATTCAAGAAACTGGAGCCCAAAAACATAAATAACCCAATTAAAAAAATGGAGTTCAGAGCTAAAAAGGGAATTCTTAATAGAAGAATTACAAGTGGCTGAAAAGCACTTAAGAAATTGCTCAACATCTTTAGCCATCAGAGATATGCAAATCAAAACAACTTTGAGATACCACCTTACACCTGTCAGAAAGGCTAAGATCAAAAACACAGATGACAGCCTATGCTGGCGAGGATGCAGAGTGAGGGGAACACTCCTCCATTGCTGGTAGGGTTGTAAACTTGTACAGCCCCTCTGGAATGCAGCATGGTGGTTCCTCAGAAAACTGGGAATCAATCTCCCCAGTGAACCAGCAATTCCACTACTGGGCATATACCCCCAAAATGTACATTTGTACCCCAAAGGTACAGCTCAACTATGTTCATAGTAGCATTATTCGTAATAGCAAGATCCTGGAAGCAACCTAGATGCCTGTAGCACAAATTCTGATTGTAATCAAAGAGACTCAGAGCCAGATATCAGGGAAAGGCTGAAATATCAGAGAGAGGAAACACCACAGTCAAATCTCACCCAGCTATCTTCCAGCTTCCTCAGCCTCACTCCTGTTGGTTTCTAATAGCTGCTGTTTTCCTAAGCCTGCCTTAAATACCCTTCTCGCCCAGTTATATCCCATCCAGGTTAGGATTAAAGGTGTAAGCTACTCTATTTGATAGTCAGCCTTGAACTCACAGAAACACAGAAAGATCTCTGTCTCTGGAGCTATGGGATTAAAGGAGTATGTCACCACTCCTGGCTTTCTTTGTGCTGGGATTAAAGGTGTGTGCCATTGAAGTCCAGCTATTTGGTCTTCTACAAAAAGTTTCATAACTTCGGATCTATGTCTGCCTAGTTTTTGACTGTGTATTGATCTCTTGATATTACAGGTTTTATTAAATATGTAACATATTACCACAGATACCCCTCAACTGAATAATGGATTAATGAACTGTGGTACATCTACACAATGGAGTACTACTACTCAGCAGTAAAAAAGAGTGACATCCTAAAATTTGCAGGCAATTGGATGTATCTGGAGAATATCCCCCCTGAATGAGGTATCACAAGCCCAGAAAGATAAGCATGCGATGTACTCATAAGTGAATTTTTAGACAAAAAGCAAAGAATACCCAAGCTGCAAACCACAACCCCTGAACAACTTGGAATCACAATAAACTTACAAGGGCATCCAGGGATTCCCCTAGGAAGAGAAAGTAGAGAAAAATCTCATTAGTAAATTGGGAGCATAAAGGGTTGCAACCAAGAAGGGGTGGGAATAAGTCATGAGAGAAGGAGATGGTTGAGTGAGAGGAGCAACAAAGAGGGAGAAAAAAGAGATGGAGATCTTAGTAGAGAAAGCCAGTGTGGGGTTGGAAAGAGACTGGGTACTCGGGAAACCTCCAAGAACTCACAGGATGTCCCTGGCTAGGTCTACAACCAATAGTGAAGATGGTGCCTAGAGAGGACTTCCCCTATAATCAAATGAATAACCACTCTAAGAGTCATCACAGAACTTACATCCAACAATGAATAGAGTTGGAGGCAGAGATCCATGGCTGAACACTGGGCCGAGCCCCTGTGCAGCTGGAAGGGGGGAAGGGTCTGTATTAGCAAGAGGATAGGGAATATGAGAAAGAGTCCCACAGATATGTCTGGCTGGAGCTCTAGGAAGTTCACTAAATCAAGAACAGCCACTGGGGAACCATCGGGAAATGAGGTAGGCCTTCCAAGGGTAGGGCTGGCACCTTAGAGCCCATTCTCTGCAGAGGAGCGCCTAACCCAGTCTGTTTTTTTAATATTTATTTTTATTTTATGTGAATTGGTGTTTTGCCTGCATGTATAACTTTGTAAGGGTATCAGATCTTGGAATTACAGACAGTTGTTAGCTGCCATGTGGATGCTGGGAACTGAACTCAGGTCTTCCGGAAGAAAGTCAGTGCTCTTAACTGCTGAGCCATCTATTTTGGGAGGAGAAAATCAGACCTGCCCAGAGTGAATATGTCATGCTAAGCTGATATACCTTGGGACTTCTTGCCCTTTTGGGAGAGAGGGGTGGGGAGGAGGAAGGCACACTGTGAGGGGTTGGGAGAAAGGAAGTGAGGGCAAACAGGGAGATACATGGGAAGAAAAGACCTTTTATAAAAATAATATATAGGGAGGTGTTGAGACAGGGGAAGTGTTGTGGCTTGGGGTTCTTGTTTTGCTTTTTATTATTTATTTATTAAGTAGTTTTTTAGTTGATTACTAAAAGGCAATAAATGGGACCTCAGGGGTTGTTAATGATATAATAACACTCAGATGACTTGAGATAAAATGTACCCTTCCCTGCAGAGAGGTGTGGCAAGACTGACTTCCCTTTTCTTCTTTTGTGCATCTGTTCTTTGGAGAACCAGGTAGAGGCCCTGGCTATGAGCATGGAAAGTTCCTCACTACTGGTTTACAAACTCATATGGAAGACAACCAGGTTTCTGTACCCCAGAGCTAGGAGGGGAGGTTGTTTCTACTGCTTACAACACCTCTTCCTGCTACAGAATCATAACCATTCAGCTGGATCTGAATCCCTGTGCTCACGAAAGGGATTGCAGACAAACCCAAATACTGGAAGCTGATACAGTGATTATACATCTCCAGACAGAAGATGCTACCTTCAGACTAGTTACATCAGAGAGGTGACTTCCTGATTTACCTTCTTCTGTACTCAACAAAAATAGTGTCTAAGGGGCTGGGGAATATAGCTTAAGTGATAAGAACATTTGATATGTCAACATAAGGGACTGAGTTCTAAATCGCACTTTAAAAAAACTCAAGTGTAGTTGCATGGGCTCTCTTAACTCCAGCACAGGGGTAGAGGTGGCGGGCAGAAATAGAGCATCTCTGGGGCTTCATGGCTTCTAACCTAGTTCTAGGTCAAAGAAATATAATAGAGAACAACAGGACAAGACACCCAACTTCTTTGGCCTGCACACGTAAGTGCTTATGCATCGACCACATACATAGGGTTACGTTATGATAAGGAGAGTACCTGTACTTTGCAGATGGACCCCATACAGTCGGGTGGTGCAGTGGTTGTGGGAGCCACAGAGAGAGACTCTCAGGCTTTGATCTCATGATGAGTTCTCATTATAAGAACAAAGGGGAGAAGGAGAGAGAGGGAGATGGTCAGGGACACACAGCCTCTGGCAAGGGGAGGAGGAAGAGAAGAAACAAGAGAGCAGAAGGAAAGGGGTCTTCTCTTAAATGAAACTTGATGTCTGAATGCTGGGCAGACCGGGTTATTGCTTATTGGCCAGGAGGTGGGTCAGAAGCTTAACATTCTTCCGCCCTTTTTGACTTTATAAAAAGGTCAGTTATTGGAGTGGGGAGGAATCAGAGCACAAATTCTCCAGCCTCTAGATTGCATTTTGGGGATGAAGTAGGGGATCAGGGTCACACACAGTGGAGCAACTTCCTGGTGTAGGTTCTTAAGTGCCTGTTGATTTCCTTGGAGGTACAGTATGCTTGTCAGGCAGCACATCTATCTATTACAAAAGCTTTTTTTTTTAATTATTTATTATGTATACAGTGTTTTGCTTGCAGGCCAGAAGAAGGAGCCAGATCTCATTACAGATGGTTGTGAGCCACCATGTGGTTGCTGGGAATTGAACTCAGGTCCTCCGGAAGAACAGTCAGTGCTTTTAACCTCTGAGCCATCTCTCCAGCCTCTACAAAAGCTTTTTAATTGAACATTTTAAATGCCATATTCTACAGATCTCTAAGCATATGAGAACTGTCTGTCTATAAGGTATGAATGGCTGACTATTAACTCTGTGTGCCCTGACAGTCTTTAATATGTTAGCAGCTTTCATATTTAAATTCTCTAGAAGCCCAGTATTGAGCATTTGGCAAAGATGTAGGTGTAAATCTCTAAGTTGGCTTTTATTAATCTGAATAGATCTTTTAAATTTTTTATTATATAGAGCATATAAGCTATATAATACCTCTTTGGTCCTGTATAAAGAAAGTCAGGTTTCTTAACTTATTACAGAACTATTTTAGTTAATAAATCTACCAGCTGGCAACTTTGAGCCCAGGGACTTTCTTTTGACTTAGCCTTTTAACCTGCCTCAGGAGCAGGGGTAATGTGTTCTTTTCTATATCTACTTCAAGCTGAAATGGGTCATTGATATCAGGGCTTTAAAAAGGCTTAAAGGCTATTCACAGGCAGGAGGAAGTTTAGGCAATGGGGAACTTATCAGATGCATGTGGTTGTCTGACCTTGATGTCCAAAGTTCATGGCCATTTGGAGCAGATAGCAGAAGTGACTTGGATGTGTCTGAAGGCTGAGTAGACACCTGCTGGCACAGGTTTAAACTAAGAACAGAAGTTAGAATTTATAAACTTATTTGAAACTTTTAGTCTCATTGACTTGTGCCAACCTGTTGAAGTATTTGTCAGAAATCAGGAAAACATCTCCATTGCCGAGAGTGGAGTAGAACCTTTTAATCTTGGTAATAACAAATGTTTTAATGAATATAGATTGACCAATGGTCTAACAATGAACTGTTGTGAACAGTGTAGCAAGCACATATCTGTCGTAATAGGTTTGGCTTAGACTTTCTGGGCTTGGACTAGAGGTTTGGCTTTATTTTTAGCTTTGTTTAGTGTTAATTAATCATATATGTTTGTATTATCCTTATGTTGGTTGGCTTAGGGCTTAGGTGTATAACTTGTTAACTTTTTATTTGAACTTAATTTATTTTGTTTAGTTGTGTGGCTTGTTTTTTCTTTTAGAGCAATATTTTAATTTTATTTTTTGGAATCTTTGTGGTGTTTGTGTGGCAGTTTTGTCTGGCATTTGTGTGTGCTCTGAGATGTTTTAGAGTTTTTTAGGCTGGTAGCCATGCCCATATTTTTTGTCTGTCTTTAGCCAATAAGTTTTTATTAAAATCATAGGTGAAAAAAATATTTACAATGACAGGAAACAGTAGCAACATAATATAATCTCACTACACACACCCAAGAATATAAGTTTAAATATCTTTAAAACTGTTTTTTAATAACGTCTAAAATCTCAGATGTCTTTTTGCAATATCAAAATGACCACAATCAAACTATTATCTTCTGGGTGAGTTTTAAGTTGTAAAGTTTAGATTTCAGAGCAAGATGTATAAAAGCATTGAGGTGCATCTTTAATATCCAAACCGTGTACAGAGTTACATATGCATACAGGCAGAATTAGATATCCTACATTCACATATAGGGTTATTGAACAGGGGTGGATAAATAAAAAGGGAGAACCAGTGTGTGCTCAGCCGGACAAAGCGCTCATCTCTAACTCACACTTAGAAAACTGTAGCTGTTCATGAGCAAGAATGCAAATTTGTTATACACAGCGGAGAGTCGAGTAGAAAGCAGATGTGGTACAGGGGGAGCAAGCAGATCTGCCGCAGGAGAGTGAGACTCTGGTGTGCCTAGTGTTAGTTGGGTGACCCAAATGGACTAAAAAACAAACTATACAAACTATACGCAACATAGTTCATGAAAGAGGTTTGGGAGAAGAGGCAAAGACTGCCTCAGGGCATGGACTTATAGATGCCCTGAGTAAAGATGGCGCCTGACCAGGTGGTCTCACTTTTTTTTCACAGACAAATGAACATATAATTATAAGCATTTAAAACCAGTCAGAAACATAGCCAAGAATCCAGAAGGAAGAACTTACGGTAACGGAGGCATTTAGAAAGAGCTCAAGCTTTGTGTTGGCCTTGGAGAAGGCAGCTGCCAGGGCTGGTGGGAGGAGAGTGAGTGAGGGGTCCTGGCGTCCAGCCCTGGGTCTCCCAGGGTGGCAGGAGAGCTGCAACTGAGGGCAGGCGGGCCAATGTGAGGGCGCTTGAGCCCTGGTCTCCCGCTGCTCAGAGTCCTGGCACCCTGAGCTCACAGCGATGGAGGAGGGAGCAGACAGGGGGAGACAGGGCCAAATGCAAATGGAAGCCCTCAGCTTGATTCACTTTCTATGAATGAGGCAAAAAAAAGGCCCAAGCTTATAAATAATCTGTCAGTTACAAAGCAGGAGCCCGTAGGACTGTGAGGTCTGAAAGATGAAAAATGACACAAGCTGTCCAATGACCCTTTGACCAGAAGAAGACAGGGGTCAGGGCTAGAAAAAACCTGAAGGACAAAAAAATCTGGAAAAAAAAAAAAAAAAAAAAACATGGTTGCATTCAAAGGACCAGAAGGCCCAAAAGATGAATCCTTATTCATGGAAAATGGCAGAGGGATGTTTACCAATGAAGGTCCTCAGGGAGTCCCAGGGAGATGTCAGGAGAAAGTCCTGGGAGAATCTCTGATGAGTCACAGCACCAATGGTATGATATGATATTGAGAGTACCTATAGCTGGCCGACAGGGCCCCATGCAGGCAGGCAGGGGGAGGTGTGGGTGGGAGCCGCCTTGGAAAGAGACACATCTTAGTGGCTTACAGGCTGATTTGTTTGTTTGTTTATTCACTTATTTATTTATTAGTTTTATAGGACAAAGGCAATTATAAATCAAGAAAAGTTTAAAATTCTTTGGTTGGGTACATGAGATGGAAAGGGCTATTCCATAGGCCCAAGATGCTACCTGTATTATGAAGTTTCTGGCTTGGTTCCAACCCTCTCCGCAGCCCTACTGCTGCTTTGCCCTTTCTGGCTTGGTTCCAACCCTCTCCGCAGCCCTACTGCTGCTTTGCCCCAAATAATCACACAAAAACTTATACTAATTTTATGCTGATCAGCCTATGGCTCAGTCATATAGCTTCCTAACTCTTAATTCTTAAACTAACCCATAATCTTATCTTGTTTAGCCAGCTTAGTACCTTTTCTCAGAGCAGCATCCTGGCTTCAGAGCAGCATCTGGGCTTCTTTCCTCTGCATCTGCTGGTATGTCTCTCACTGCCTTGTTCTTCCTGTTCCCGGAGTTTTCTTAGTCTGGTAGCCCCGCCCACACTTCCTGTCTGCCATCTGGTCAATAAGCAGTTTATTAAACCAGTAAGAGAAACAAATATTTACAACGTGCCAGAACATAATCCCACTATAGTTACCTGATGACTTTCTTAGTTTTTGGACTGGTAGAAGCTAATGTTAATTTTAAGTTAATGTTAATACTAAGTTAATGGCGTCTAAGAGGTTTTTATTTATTCTAATGAGGTTGATAAAAAAAGTATCCTCTCTAAGTAGGTATCTTCCTATGAATTAATAAGTCAGATCAGGCCAAATAAATAAGACTAGATTTGATCTTAATAAAGCATTCCTAAGTGGTCCCAGGAAAAGAGAAAAAACCACTAGGGAAAACCATGACGGGAAATCTTGGCCAAACCTTAAATACCTGGGGTGGGGGCTGCTTGGTGAGCTTTCTCAGGGGTGGGGCTTGGAGAGAAAAGCCCCAGGAGAGATTCCCAACTGAGGGGTTGTAAGAAATGGCTACTTCAGAAGGCTAGAACCAGCCCAAGATAAAGTAATTAGCCTCTGAACCTATAGAATACCAGTTCCTCTATAGTACTGAGATCCCATCGACCATCAGTCTCGGTAGACACAGACTGTTACCTGTGTTTTATTCACAGCCACACACAGCTTCTTTTCAGGAAGTTCTGTTCATATACCTTTTCAGAATCCTCATGGAGTATTCAGGTTTTGTTGCTATAATGAAATAACCAAGGCTGTGAGTTATAGAGAAGTTACTTTCATTAAGTTCTCAGCCTTAGAGGTTCAACATCATGGCACCAACATCAGTCTAATTCTACTGAGGAGCTCATCAAAATGGTAGATGTGTGAGTGGGGATCTGAAAAGACAGGAAATCAGAGAGGGGAGGGGGTCAGTTTTACTCTTTTTATAACAATGCTCTCATAACACCCGATTAGAATTCCTTGAAAACTGCATGAGTTCTGTCTAACAGTGTGGCCTCCAGTGTTCTAATTACTTTCCTGGCCCCACTTGGACCCACCACCTCACACAGCCCACAGAGCACCCAGCCCCATCACATGAACCCTTGAAGACACACTCACCCGTATCCCTACAGTAACACCTACCTTCCACTGATAGCCGTTTCTGCCCACTTTGCAGTGTCTCCCTGACTTGCACATAAGGCTTCAATCTCCAATTCTGGATCACAGTTATAATTTCCAGAATGTTCCTCAGACCCATTCATGTTCTACCTCATTCCATCTAAATCAGAGAGCCTCTGAGGCAGGAGCTTGGTTATTTGTCTTTTACTGTCTAGATATCTACAAGGATGCTGGGCAAAGACAAAGTATGCAATAAATGCTTTTAGTGAATGCTATTTGACCCTAATTCATCTTTTAAGCCACAATCTCAACCATGTCTTGTTTCAAAAGCTCCCTTTCTTGAATATAATTAATAGTGTAAATGTTTTAAAAATAAAATCCAAGCACAAAGCACAAAGAAGTCATTCTAACTTTACATTTTCTCCTGCTGCATCATTTTCTATCATCTAGCTATGCTATCATCACCCAAAGGCTATTTTTATCATCTCTGAGCTATGGTGACACTCTGGGTTCAGGGCATCCTCTTTGCACAATCCCTTGATTGGACACCAGTGGATTTATTGACTCAGTCCTCGGCTACTGTGAACACTGTGAGACCAATACAAGTAGAAGCAGCTATCTGGGACTAATATATAGCTGAGGTTACAAATATTAGGTCCCTAGTCAGTATTTCTTGGGTGAAAATATGATGACTGTGATCCTCTGATATTGAAGACCAGAGTGATGCCTTTTACCCCTGACTTCCACCCCACTGGGCTTAGGTTAGGCAAAATATACATTTAACCTGGAGTTATAATTACCTGTGTTTCTGCCACTCAGTCCTGAGGGCAGGACTCTGACTTAGGTACTCTTCCTTCAGTAGGGTCCCAATACTTCCTCACTACATGTTTGTCATTGGAAATGTCAAGTTCATTTTCTTCTTTCTAAATGTTTTGGCAGGACATATCAAAATAAAACCACAGTAGAATACAGTCCTTGGTAAATTTCAAACTTGTATCAAAAGACAATAAATTTAGAAGAAAAACAGTGAATGAACAATTCAGTTATATAACTTGTCCTATGTGACTCTGAAGGTCACGGGTCTGGATTTATGTGTAAGTCTTGTCTCCTCTGCTGAACTCAGGTTCTATTCAGAGCTGGTCAGCTTACCCTCCCTGGAAGATGGGCAAACACACGGTCTACATGCTGCCTTCATAGAAGGGAGCCCCATCTACCTCCTACAGACAGCCATTGAAGGCTCGCCTAAGCGTCTTTTTCTGTGATCTATTTTCTTTGTCCTGGATTTATTTTAATTACCTATTTTCATAAACTCATCTGGAGTGTGATAGTAGTCATGTTTCTTCCCCACGGACAGGACTTCCTTCCTTCGTTACATTAGCTAGGACAATTCTCAAGATTCCAGAACACACAGATTGATAGTTTCCATGGACAGACTAACAATTCTTGGCCCCTAGACCTGTGCCTCCCACACAACTGGCATGGATGGCTGCTTGGTGAATGAGTGAGTGAATGAACGTTCCACTTACAGTCATGAAAAATTACTCTGGCTTTAACTGAATAGTTTTATCAAGCTAGTGCCCCCTTCTTACCTCTTAGAAACCCCGAAATTAAAAAACATGTACTATTTTACCTGTGCTTTAAAGAGTGCTAATTACTGTATAAGTTTCTCCAGCAATTCATACTTCTTTTTCACCCAAATTTGTAATTAGGAAGGAAAGAACAAAATACTTCCCTGTGAAGAGATTTAGTAATTCAGGTAATTCTTCATTAATCACTGTTCAGGCAGAACTGATGTCCTTGACATATATAATCAATCTTGATTCCTCTCACACTTGATTTACATCCTTTTTGAAATCTAACAACTGCACACTCTAAGAATTAGTGGCCTTACTGCATTACAGAATTTTTAAGAGATATCTAATATGTGCACACAGTAGCAACCAGAACAATGATACTTACAGTGTGTCCCCTTGTAGTCCACTGGAAGATTGTTTTATTGTTGGTGAATTCAAAGAGATTGGGGGTGCTAGAGATCGGGTGCACTGAGACCCCAGTGCATGAGAGGATGAGATTGGGGGTGCTAGAGATCGGGTGCACTGAGACCCCAGTGCATGAGAGGATGAGATTGGGGGTGCTAGAGATCGGGTGCACTGAGACCCCAGTGCATGAGAGGATGAGATTGGGGGTGCTAGAGATCGGGTACACTGAGACCCCAGTGCATGAGAGGATGAGATTGGGGGTGCTAGAGATCGGGTGCACTGAGACCCCAGTGCATGAGAGGATGAGATTGGGGGTGCTAGAGATCGGGTACACTGAGACCCCAGTGCATGAGAGGATGAGACTGAAGGAGGGGGAGTTCAGGACCAACCTACAAAACAACATGACTCTTTCTCTAATGAACTTATGACTGATTGGATGGCCACAAACATAAAATATTAGGATTAGAGTCTGTTGGGACTTGATGGGAAAGTGGCTTGGATCATTTGTTATCTTGGTTTATTGAGAGGTAGCACATGTAGGAGGGTCACGCCTACTTGTTTAAGATAACACACTGATTCACTTTCCCAAGGCAGCATCCTAAAGGAAGATGACATAGAGCTGGCCTGGTACACAGAGCTCGACAGCATGGACCAGGCTTATCTAGTTGTATTTTATGCTTTGAGAAAGATTTTGGTGATCACTGATATGGTCTCACCATACCTGATTCTGTCACTCTTTCACCTTAAATGTGCATTAATTTAGAAACTTAAAACATTACTTTTTTCGCCTCAAATCCTGGTGATGTGCAATTTCTTTGTCTGCTAATTCATCCTGCCATCAACATACTATTTGTTCATGTCACACATTTTTTCCTTAGTTTTTATTAATTTGCAATTATATACTTTACAGTGAATGGAGTGTGGTAGAAAAAAAAAACATGGAGAAGTTTTGTTTTTAAGGTTTATTTATTTATAAGTGCTCTATCTGCATGTATATCTTTATGCTAGAAAAGGGCATCAGATCCCACTAGAGATGGTTGTGAGCCACCATTTGGGTGCTAGGAATTGAATTCAGAATGTCTAGAAGAGCAGCCAGGGCTCGTAACATAAAACTGAGCTGTCTCTCTACCCCCATAAGGAGTCTTGTTCTTCATTTTTTAAATATTTATTTATTTATTATGTATACAATGTACAGAAGAGGGCACCAGATGTCATTATAGATGATTGTAAGCCACCATGTGGTTGCTGGAAATTGAACTCAGGACCTCTGGAAGAACAGTCAGTGCTCTTAACCTCTGAGTTATCTCTCCAGCCCCAAGGAGTCTTAATTAATAATAACTGTACATGTATTTGAAAAAAATAAGATAAGGATTTTTAAATTCTGGTTCTTTGAAGAGTATGATTCCTCTATAAAGGATGATAGGATAATGGTTCAGAATCATTGTGCTCCCCACTGTGTGTGATTAAAACTAAAGTAAAAATAAACTTTCATGATAATATTCAAAAATAAAAAAGGCTTTGGCAGATGTTCAGAGTAGAACTTTATAATGTCCAGATTCACAGCTCTCCAGTGGGATGTGTCACTCAGAATCATGAAGTCTGAGAAATACCACTAAGTCATGCTGACAACCCTCTTCTCACTTGCCATGGTGTATTTAATAAACTGTCCTTCACATTTTTATGAGATTCATAGTGTACACAGTCCCAGCTCAAATCAAGCCATCGGTTCACAGATACACAGCTGGTCTGCTGTGGATCCAGAGCTCTTACCCATAATCCAGTTGCTCAACGTACCCATCTCAGATGCATACATTGAGGCCCACTCAGTAGATACCAGAACTGGATACACTGGAATATGCATATTAAACAGAGGTTGAGCTACAAGTTGATCATAGTAAATAATTATCTTTTATTGAAAAATTAATAGAATTCTGAGCTAGCTAGAAAGCAATTAGCAGATACAGCAGAAATGAAGGCTCACCTTCTGCCCAGGCATGAAAAGGTGAAAAGCAGGGCTAGAGGGAAGGTTAGTTATTGAAGTCTACATCACATTGATGAGAGGTGGATTTGATTTTGAATGACTGTTACTAATAACTACCCAGATATGGCTTTCATTAGAAAAACAAATTTCCAGATCTAAATGAAATCACCCTAAAACCATTCAGTCTCACCACACCCCACCCCCTCCACATTCCCTTCTCTTCTGATGTATGGTAATCAAAGCATTCTTCTGACAACTAATTTAACTCCTCAAACACATGGGTATAAGAAAGGTTATCAATTATTAAATGAGGTATGGCTTTCAATAATACACTGACAATGTTTTTATCAGTGTCTTAAGTGATTTGGGCTATTATAAATCAACTCTCAGCCAGACCAGTTTTGGAGGAAACCAAAAGGATTTTCCAAAAAAACCAAACAACAAAAAGGCACTACTCCCTCACTTCCATGTGCTAGGCTCATCTGCACAGTTTCAAATCTCAAATCTCTTCATGGCTCTTCCTGCCTCTGCTCCATACATGACTCTCTGCCCTAAACCCAGCCATTTTAATGAATCTGAAAAGGTCCCTTCAGAATTTTAAAGACTAAATAGAAAGTAAAATATAATATGGGAACCTAGCTCAGAGAAGGGCAAAGGAACTCGTGGATGTGAACAGATACACGAGATAAGGCCTCCTTAGTCGCTATGGGCTTTAAGCAGCAGCTGCTAACATGTCCAATCAGCACCAAACACTTAGTGAATTTAGACCACAGAAGTAAGAGAGCATTATCAACTGTAGAATACCTGTGAGGAAATATGTGCACAGTTATGGAGTAGGTAACATCTAGGTCAGCAGGCAAGCAGTGAATGTGGGTTCTCTGGCTGGATTCTACCAGCTTTCTCACAGGAGACTGGCCAAGGGAATAATATTCTACCATGTCCTACTTTCTTTTTTTCTACTGCCTCCGTGCTCCATGCCTCTTTTGTATCTAGGTATCAGGCATTCTCTCAATGCCACCCCATGTTCCCTAGGCTACGCCTGATAAGAATATCAGACGTTGGCACCTTCGCAGTCCAGATGGATCTAGACAGAAAGCAATCTGCGGAGGCATTATGCTCTCCCCATCACTGAATTGTCTATCAGACAGCTGCAAAGACGCACTTCTTTTTACTTCGTTACTTTGTGGTTCTCTGCAGAAACATGAGACTAGAGACTTTCATCCCAAAGGCTCCTGACTGAGCAGCCATGTTCCATAAGAAAAATAGATTATGGCTACTCCCTGAATACCCAATGCCCCTTCCACTGGTCCTGTGCCTCATGGCTCTCTGTTTATGTGTTATAAGAACTTTGACTGCCAGGAAACCCTGTTCATCCAAGCCTGGTGACCTCTTAGGTCGGTGGTCTCCCATGATTGCATATAAGGACTTATCTGCTTGCCAGGAAACTATTTGGTGTAAATGAAGACTAGTGGACTCTGTCCCTGGACTACAAGAAGACTGGCAGCTGTGACTGTGTAGATACACACACTGGGATCATCATAGCCCTAGCTGATTAAAGACAAAAACTGCCTATCTCATCTTTCATTTATTCTGTTACAGGTAAAGGAATTTTTGTTATCCAGAGCGAGAGCCTCAAGACATGCATTCAGGCAGGTAGATCTGTGCTGACCCTAGGGAAGTGCAAGCAGCCAAACAAGAACATGGAGTGGAAATGGGTTTCAAACAACCACCTCTTTAACGTGGGAGGCAGCGGCTGTCTAGGCCTGAATCTATCTAATCCAGAACAACCATTAAGCCTCTATGAATGTGATTCCCCCCTCGTTTCCTTGAGATGGCACTGTAACAAGAAGATGATCATAGGCCCACTCCAGTACAAGGTCCAGGTGCAGTCTGGTAATATGGTGGTGGCCTCACGGAAGGAGCCCCATAAGTGGATCACCTACATGTCCCATGGTGGAGGAAACATCTGTGAGAATCTTCACAAAGGTAAGAGTAAATGTATAGAATATGTAGACAGTATTTCATAAGAAGGGTGTGTGTGTGTGTGTGTGTGTGTGTGTGTGTGTGTGTGTGTGTGTGTGGTGTATAAGTAGCACATGGAGCCTGCCATGTCACAACTCCTAGAAAATTTTAGTTGCTTCCTTGCTTATAGTAAAAGGATTATTGGAATCTTGGAATGAATGTCCTAAGTCCGCTATCTCAGAATTGAAAGGTACTGAAAAAAATATTTAAGTGGCTTTGGGAATCACTACAAAGGAAAAGAATTAACGAGAGAGAGGAGAAAACAAGAGGAAGCTGTGTAAAGGGAAGGCTTTCTTACTGACAGATATAAAGCACCAGGTCTTCCCACAACTTTTCTACCTCTGTGTATGTGTGTGTGGGGGTGTGTGTGTGTGTGTGAAGTGGGGATTGTCTCTGGGGCATTCAGATACCTTCGAAGCCTAGCTGTCATCCATGTGACAGTCAGGCTACAAAGTCCTGGAAGATAAATGACACACTGTTGTCAAGGGTTATTTGTTGGGTACCAAGCATGGATTGTGGGGAGGCATGATTTATAGGGGGCTTTTATTTTCTATAGCTCTGTTACTTTTTTGGCATTTTTAAACAGAAAAAAAAAATTGGAAGACACAAAAATAAAGCTCCGCAGTAAAATGCTGACACCAACACTCTTTCCCCCACAGTTCTGTTTACTCATTCACCCATCAGGCACACATTTTCTTTTCTTGAGCATTGTTGATCACACACAGTGCTAGGCACCTGGTTACGGAGGCCAAAACAGATACAGCCCTCTCCTCAGGCTGGTAAGACTGAAAATTCTAAGAACACTGTCGTAGTCATTAGAAGTATATCAGGGAAGTCCTCAGTCCTAAGCACCTTCTGGTGCTAACCTGAGTGAGTGAGCAATGGTCAGGGCCAAGCCTAGACATTCTCTGGACTTGCATACAACAAAGCAAGGATTTTATCAGTATGCTGACAACCCTGTATTCTCAGGAAAAACTTGATGCTTGCTTTCTTTAAGCTTTATTTTAGCCCTCTATCCGTTTCTCACAATGCACATAGCAGCCCATGCTTCTGAGCAGAAAACAAAGGCTGAAAGACAGAAAAGGCTGGGACCTGAAATACCCCTAATTCATGTGTGTGTCGGGGGTTGGGTATCAGGCCATATGCTGAGAACTTAGTCCAGCCCCTGCCCATTGTGAGATGGTGTAGAAATCTCCATAGCCAACACTATTGTGTAAGACCTGATGACCTCATCAAGTATGGCTTGGATAACCCCCAACATGGAAATCACCTGATACATTGTGGATGGTTTTGTTGGTTACCACTATAGCCAACGATGGCAGATTTTTACAATATTGAGATTAAGCAAGCAGCAGATCTGCTCTGCATGACCACCTTGATGAGACCAGGAAATAAAAACTGGTCATGCAGGTTGAGGTCTTGAGAATGGCTTTGCTGGAGGCCTGGAAGGACAGAAAAGCGTTGATTTCTATTTTCCTTTTCATCTCCTAAAGGAGCACTCTGAGGCTATGGGTAACTGCCTGACAGACTGGAGAGAGGCACCTGGACTGATCCGTTCATGTTCATCTCACTTCTCAAAACTCAGCCCCGTTTCTATTACATGTCCCTTTAAAGGCCCAGGCCCAGCTGGGTGGTACCTGCTCTCCTGGGAACCCTTCCTACTTTACCAGTGTCTCCTCCCCAAAGCTGTCACCTGTGAGTTTATAACAATTTTCTAAGACTCTGCTTCTGTGTCCACTGAATTTCATTCTTTGAATTTGGAAAAGAAACACTGTCTGGGACGCTAGCTTGAAGCCACTTGCTGGCTGTGCCTGAGACCCTGGTTCCCCTAGGAGGTCTCTTCCATTATCAAAGGCACCCCAATATTCCTACTCACAGAAGAAGACTCACTGACTTCACTCTCTTTCCACTCAGCCTGTGTGACAGTGCACCCCATGGGTTTTTTTTTCTTCTTTTTAAGAATGGAAGTCTGATTTTGTCACTTTCTTATTTGAAACTTAACAATGATTTCCCATCACCCTCAGTATATATATATATATATATATATATATATATATATATATATATATATATATATATATCTTAGCAATTAAAGAAGCTGCTTTCTGGAGTCCATCCCTGGGGTCTCCTTTGTTCTGCAAACACTCTTTTCTCCAGCTCTTTAGACTTGCTGTTCCTTCTGCAGAGACAAGTCCTTTCCCCACACTAGTACCCTTGCGTCAACCAACTCAACCACCCAAGGCAAGGATTCTTCACTGTTCAACAATCTTCTTATCCCATTTTATTTTTCTCATGAAATGTATTATTACCTGAAACTCTGTTTGTATATTTACTATCATCTTTCTTTCTCTACCTAACCAGCTTGTTAGCAGAAGATGAATTTTTACAGTTACCAACTATATTCCCAGTGCAGGGTGTGTTAAATGATCAGGAAGTGCTTATTTTTAAATTTTAAAGGATTTATGTATTTATTTATGTATAAACATTTTGCCTACACATATGTACATTCACTACATGCATGCCTGGTGTCCACAGAGGCCAGAAGAGGGCGTTGTATCCCCTAGAACTGGCGTTAGGGTGGTTCTGAGCCAACATGTGGGTGTTGGGACTGGAACCCAGGTCCTCTGCAAGAGGAACAAGTACTCTAAAATGTTAAGCCAGCTCTCCAGCACCCACCCATACCCCAATACCTATTGACTATTGTGAAAATTCTTCCCTGAGGAGAAAACAGCAACTTCTATACCCTACATAAGATTCTAATAGCAAGCCAAAGGTGGAGTCCTCCAAAGTTAACCCCAAGGAAGCAATGGATTTGTTAAGTTTATTTACAGAGGATGAGTGAAGGGTTATGGGCTGGAGAGTGGGTGAGCCTAGAGCAGCCATGCTGGAAGGCTTGTGCGAAGCATGAACAGCAGCCCCCAAGGCTGCATCCATAATTCCCCCTTCTTTATTTAGCCTTCCCTGGCCTATACAACTTAGTACCTCTGGGATCTCTCAGGCCACTTACAGTTAGAACACATTTGTATACAAATGAGCACAGCTAGATACTCAGATGAGAATCCTGTGACCCTCCCCAGCCTTTCCTTCCACCAGGGAATGTCAACCATGATAACACTTGCAAGTGCAACAGCTGTTTTGCTTAGAGGACTGTGTTCTACAATATCAACCAAGTGAATGAACAGGCGCCTATGAAGCTGTTGGAGTTCAGAAAGTGATGGCTGATGGGAGGCTGCAAATAATTTAAAAGAGAAAAACTCCATTACATTTTTTTTCTTTTCATTCATTCACAAACATGTATGCTGCTGTGAGCAGTAGCTGTAATAAACAAATAGCTGGATAAATACAGGAAGAAATCATTTGTCACTACTTCTGAAGGCCTTGTGTGTCTACACACACTAGCCAGTGAGGCCCCAGGGCTCACAGCTTTTAATAAGTGCCCGCCAGTGGGGATTTTCAACCTATAAAAAAAAATACACTAACAGATGACATGTTCTAAAGAAGAAATTGACACTGTGTTTGACTGTAATTTTTTTTATCCTAGATTTATATACGATCAAAGGGAATGCCCACGGGATGCCTTGCGTGTTTCCCTTCCTGTACAACCATCAGTGGCACCATGAATGTACCCGGGAAGATCGGAAGGAAAGCCTGCTGTGGTGTGCCACCACAAGCCGATACGAACGAGATGGAAAGTGGGGATTCTGCCCAGACCCTAGTAAGGATAACTGTATCTCCATATGTCATGAATGAATCAAGGATGATTGGAAACTTATCTACAGTGAAAGGAAACACCAGGGTGGATGGGTTGAAGTCAGAACAAGTGCTCTGATTCCATAAATTTAGATTTTGATTTGAGGTTTGTTTTTGACTTGAAGAGACAATTCTAATTCAAAAGATGCTAACTAGCTTGTCTTCATTATGCTCGGTGCATAAAGATGATCTAACTGGAATCAAAGTATAATATTCTCTGATCTTGCCAATGCCAGCTCTCCAGCAGAATGCTTCCAAAAAACTAGAATGCAGACAAAAACCCAGTCATCCTTTGGTTCTGCACCTTCTAGGAGCTGCCAGAGTGTCTCCACATCCAGACTGCTCGTCCTGCCCATTGTCAAGTCCTGATATCAGTTGGCCCCCAAGATGATCTTTCTGTAGCATCACATTTGCCTCATTACTCATCAACAATAATCTCTCTCTCTCTCTCTCTCTCTCTCTCTCTCTCTCTCTCTCTCTCTCATCTTAACTTTTCACTTTTCCAATTCTTCTGCTGTAGCATCAAAACCTTTTTTTTTTTTGATTTCTTAACCTAAGTTTCAAGGTCCAGTGGCAGCTATAATGTCCTATCTATTTTTTCAGGTTGTATTTGATTATTTTTTTATTTAACTAGATTTTCTATGTTTCTAAGTTTTGAGGAATTCTTATACCTTCTACTTTCTGTATTCTGTTTCTTTCACGTCGGTTCCTGAGACTCAGAGAAAAGTACCATCTTCTCGCCTCCATTTCTGCCTCCCTTCCAGGCATACACTAAAATGCAACAATTACATTTAAAACAAAGGTAAATCAAAGAGATCACTCCCAAGAATGTGACATAGAAGCTATTGTCATAGTTATTTTCTAGAGTAAGAACCATGGGGTTTAATAAGTGAGAAAAAGTGGCAGTTTTTAATTTTTTTATTATTATGAATAAAGTCATATTTTTTAATCCATGTATCCCCTTGTTGGCAGTTTTTAATTTAGACAAACCAAGATGAAGTCACCTTCCTCTCAGCAGTGAATCTTTGTAAAATCCCTCCACCTCCACTTCTCTCTCCCTCTGCTTCCCTCATCAAAATGAAGACTGTAGCATTGCCTAGTAGGGTTATTGTGTGTATCCAATTAGACAGTGTGCATCAAAGACACTTAGAGTAGTGGGCTCCCAGTAACACTCATGAGGCCTGGTGCCCACTTATCTTTTCAGCACGTTTTTCTGTTTTGGCAGTACAGGATACTGAGCCTAGGGCCTTTAACAGGCCAAGGAAGCACTCTGCCACTTTCAGCATTTATTTATGAATGAATGATCCTTCCTCTTGTTGCTGTCCCCACCACTAATCTGCACATAGCAGTGAATGCCAAGAGTGTTAGAGCTTTGGGTGTTCCCCTCAAAGAAGTTGGTATGTAGATTTGATGTGATGCACTAGAATCATTTTGGGGAAGAGGCCCAGTGGTCCAGGATATGTGACCTGGAAGACTGAGTAGTCTAGGATGTCGGACCTAGGCATCTGCATTTTTGAGAAGTGTTCCAGATGAATCTGATGCCTATAATTCTTTATCAGGGAATGTAGCCAGACATTTCTCTGTCCCACTTGGCAGGTTCTGCAGCCATTTAGTCCCAAATAATCACACAAGGCTTATATTAATTATAAACTCTTTGGCCTCTGGCTCAGGCTTATTACTTGATAAGTCTTACTCTTAAACTAACCCTGATTATTATCCATTTAGCCATGTGGCTTGTTACCTTTTTCTCAGAGCAGTATTCTTGTTTTCCTTCCTCTAATTCTTCTGGTGATTGCTCTTCCACTTCCTACAATTCTCAACTGGTTGCCCCACCTATACTTCCTGTCTGCCTAGGTTATAGCCAATCAGTATTTTATTAAATATTTACAGTAACAAATATTTACAGTATGCAAGAGCATTGTCCTAGAGCTAGGGAATTTATCTCCATCTATCTTTATACACCAGGAGGGTATGAAGGCATTGAACAGCCAGAATCACACTAAGTGTCAATCATTCCAAGTGGAGACATTGGTTTGAAGCTCTGTTCTTTATGTGGGGCTGTTTTGAAGAACTGTGTTTTCCCTGATAGACTTTAAAAAAAGAATCATGTATTAGTCTCTTTCTGTGGCACCTCTACAAAACACTATAATCAAAAAGCAACCTGGGGCCAAAAGAGTCCCAATCTAAGTTCATCATGAAGAGACATCAAGGCAGGAACCTGGAGGCAGAACTGAAGCAGAGGCCACAGAGAGACACTGCTTACTGGTCTTCTCCCCATGGCTTGCTCAGTCTGTTTTTTCAAGCATCCCAGAAGCCCCTGCACAGAGATGTCCCCATTGACAATGGGCAGGGACCTTTCACATCAATCATTACTCAAGAAAATACTCCACAGAGTTGTCTACAAGCCACACTGATAGAGGCATTTTTCTCAATTGAGGTTTCCTCCTCCCAGATGACCAAAGTTTGTGTCAAATTGACAGATTGACCAGCACAAACAGTTTTCTTAAGTTTCTGAGAAGAGCTTTGTGAGCATCTCCTGTCACTTGTAGCCAATTTCAGCTTTGTCCCTTGGAAGATTGGTTTCCGTGGGCTCAGGGCTTTGACACTCCCCAGACTATTTGTTCAGCTTCCTCCCGCTCAGGAGTTTCCTCAGCCCACGAATTCCAGCTCCTCTGACCTCCCCCACGGCTGCAGAGTGCATGTTTATCTGGTGCTAAATTTCACCTCAGCTCTGCTTTCCTCCCTTCCTTATTACTTTTAGTTCCTGGTGGCCAACATAACTCAAGATGATGTGTCAAGGAATAGAATCTGAGTACGTCCACCATCATTTCCATGAGTCAACACACAGGTCAGGGAGAAAGGAAGTAAAGATTCACGCTTCTGTGTCTCATCTAATTTCTCAAGGAATATTTTTAAATTTCTAAGTGTGGAATGGTGGCTGCCTTTAATAAAAGTTGATTGTAAGGGTGCAAAATTTAAACTTAACACATTAGTGGCCAAACACACTAGCCCTAAGGGCATAGTTACAACATGAGAAATAAGTATGATACACAGGACTCGCACTGGTTTGTTTGGAGTCTGGGACATGCCAGCTCTCTCTGGGATGTATACCTTACACAGGGAGAGAATTACATTTATATATTTATATTTTTTACATATATATTTTTGGAATTCTATCCTCAGAAGCAGCGGTTCACAACCTTCCTAATGCTGCAACCGTTTAACACAATTTCTTATGCTGTGGTGGCCCCCACCATAAAATTATTTCTATTGCTACTTCATAATTTGCCTTAGGTGACTTCTGTGAAAAAGCTGTTAAACCCCCAAAGGGGTTGTAACCTATAGGTTAAGAACAGCTGTTCTGTGTAGTTTTGATCAGTAACTTGAATAATAGAACAGAGTAGACTGGTATCATCATAATTGTCATCCACACCAGAGTCTCTAAAATGAATTAACAATGTGTTATGTCTCTCTTCATTAATAAAAACAAAAGAAACAAACAAGAAAACATGTGCTTCAATGAACATACAAAAACAAATGGCTTAGTGCTTGCCCAGCAAGTTCTACCTCTAGAACACTCACCTCAAAAGATCTCCTACAAATAGGAGAAAATATTTATAAATAATTTGCCTTCTAAGGATATTGTATCTAGAATATAAAAAGACTTCTGATTTTATGTAATCCAAGGAGTCCCCGGGATGGTACTGCCTACAATAGGCTAGGCCTTTGTCTTTGTTACTGTCTTTGTTAAGAGACACCATGACTATAGAAACTTGCAAAAAGAAATCATTTACCTGGGGGATTTCTTACCATTTCAGAGGGTGATTCTGTGACCATCATAGCAGGAAATGTGGAAGAAGCAGACAGGCACAGTACTAGGACAATAGCTGAGTGCTCACATCTCATAAACATAAGTGGACTTTTGAAGCCTCAGATCCCACCCTCGGTATACCTTACACAGGTGACACACCTTCTCCATCAAGACCACACCTCCTAGTCCTTCCTAAACAGTTCACCAACTGCGTGTCTAATCTAGTGGAAATTTCAATTCCCCAAACTCCAAAAGGTTCTACAGCTATGGAGTATGTATGGAGAAATGAGTTGAACCTGGACTATAGGAGGATTTCTGGGGTTAAATAAAAGCCAGCATTCCTCGGGAACTTGTGAAACCAATTCCCATCTGTCAAAAGGAGTCATTCCCTTATCTGTGGTAGAAGAGATGAATGGCCCCATTGCCACATACCTGAGGTTGTGTATCAAAGCCCATGCCTGCCTCCAGGCTCCCTCAGCATCACAAGTACCTGTTATACATTTCAGAGTCCACACTATCATCCTTCTCATTTCCTTCTCTATCTTAATTTGCCCCCCCTCCCCCGCCCAGCTATCTCCTCTGTCCTATAACTCAGCTGTTCTCACTATACAGTCTCTGTTCTCTGTCTCTGGTTATTCTACCTTATCTCACAGATAACTGTGGCCATATTCAGCCTTCTGCTTTTTCTCTGTGTTTTTTTCTCATATCTATAATAAAAATCTTCCCCTTAACCATGGAACGATCATGTCAACAGTTTCTTTACTGTCACCCCTCAAATACTTGAGAAACCAAACATTCAAATATGGAAGCCATTATCATTCACTCCATCACAGCCCTCCAGCATCAGTCATTAATCAAGAAAATGTCCCACAGACATGCCCACAGGTCAACCTGAAGAAGACATTCCTTTAATTAAGGTCCCTCTTTCCACATGATTTTACCTTGTGTCAAACTAGAAAAATGCTAACTAGCATACCATATAATATGTAATATTGAGCAGTAAAAAAATTGATATATTTCTGCATACCATAACATAAATGATTCTTGAAAGCATAATGCTAAGAGAATAAATCCAGGCACAAAATAGCTTTATTCAGTTTTACATATTAAAGTTATTAATATGTTATATAATTTCAGTTATATTAAATATATAGCACTAGCAAATCTGTAGATAGAGAAACTAGATTAACGGTTGCTATGGGCTGGAGGTGATTGGGAGTGAGGATGTAAAAGAGAACACATGGGTCACCCCTCATGAGTACTGTGTTTTTTCTTCATATGATTTAATGGTTCAAAGGCAATTATGATGTTTCCATACTTTCCCAATTATACTAAAAGATTAGATTATGTAGTTTAAATGGATGAATTACATGGTATCTGACTTACATTGCAATAGACACTTTAGAAGATGAGAAATTAGAGACAGTATGTGGATAAAAGTATTATCACATAATTATTGGTGACCAAGAAAAGGTAATAATTAGGATAGGGAAGCCAAAGTAGAAGGGGTTTGTCTCTTTTTAAGGACAAAAAATGCTCAGCCATCTTGGAATGTATCTGGAAATGATGTAATTAATTGCAGCAAAGTGAAAGCATTGGTGGCTTCCATGTGATCTTTCAGAAAACAGAAGTAGGGTTCAGACCATATACACACAGATTAACTTGTTTTATACATGAGGGAGTTTCCCAATAGGAGTGATGTAGAGGACAGTAAGGAAGCTGATAAATTGTGTGATGGGGGAAAAAATGAGAAGAAACTGATTCAGTGTCTATGACATTCTAGATCTAAAGTTGTCTACAGCATTTTCTGGCTGATAAATGCATTTGAAGAGTCTACTATTAAAGACAATAGAAAACCAGGTTACCACCCAACAGCATTTAAGGACAGAGAAAGCAAAAAAGGAAGAGAAAAGAAAAGTTTTAAAAACTCATTTGCTGAGGTGGGTAGAATGTTCTCTCTGAGGTGGAATCATTGTCCTTAGGTAAAATGATAGGCCTTCCCAAGATGGACAATACACTGGGCTTAAGCCTTAGGTTGGCCACATTCTTCATCTGGTGTGACCACTGAGACCATGAAAGGTAGGAAAGTTTATAGGACTTTGATGTGCCAAGGAATTTTGTGGCAGATTGTCTAAGGAAACGCTGGTTCCCTGCTCTCAGTCTCAGAGGTTTTGAATCAGGTCTGATATAAGGCTCAGGAGCACACATTTAAAACCTATTCTTGCTTGTAAAGCAGATGCTACATAAAGCAAACACTATGAAACACTGCCCTTAAGGAAAAAATTCAAAGCCCTTCCTAAGAAGAGCATGTCTGAATGGCCTGTGGCTACTCAAGGATGGCAAAATGGCAGAGGCTAATAGTAGGGACAGATTAACCTCTCTCACTTCTGACACAGAGAAAGACCTGACAGTGAGTCTTAAGTCTTTATAATACAGACCACAGCCATATGCATGACAAGAAAAGGTGTGCAGAACACCCCAACTAATCTGGGTCCTGCTCTTTCAATATAATGTTTTCTCAGAACCTCTTCAAATTCTACATATTAAATAGTAGCAATGAGAGGTTTGCCAGTCAGTGTGTGGGTGGTGTCTACACAGCCCAGGGTAAGTTAGATTTTATTTGAGTTTAGACTATCTGTGCTTATTTCTAAGGTTATATAATAAACTTAGGTCCATTAAATACTTTCAGTAGACACTCATATTCTCCTAACAAGTCAATTCACCGTTCACATTTGTTAACTTAAACATTAGAATCTATGGTTCTATGCAGGCAGCCCCAGATGATGTCTGCTTCTCTAGATTGGGCTGTGTTATTCTACAAATTTCACTGAAGGCTGTCAATCAACTTTCATGGTTTCAGCAGTCACACCAGACGAACGTGACCAATCTAAAGTCTAAACCCAGAGTATTGTCCATCTCAGGAATGGCATACTTTTTATCTAAAGGCAATGATGAAGGATTCCATATCAATGATGAAGGATTCTATCTCAATGAGGACATCTAACCACCCCAGCAAAGTGAATTCTAAAATATCCCCCTCCTCTCCCTTCCATTGAGTGTTGTTTGGTAACAATCTTGTTTTCTGTTTCTTTAATACTTAACCTTTCTACAGATACATGTACCAGCCAGGAGATACTATTAGACATCTTTAGATGTATAATAATTTACTAACTTCCAGTGAACTAATTTGGTTCTAGAAATGTGTGTAATAACTAATCACAAAATCAAAACTTCTACATTTTGCCAGAGAATTGTCTAAGTATTTTAGGTTTAAAAAAATAACACAAGGAAAGATTTCATTGTCAGGTAAATTTAAAGTATGTTGAGTTAATATTAAGCAGGTTGCTTAACCACAAGACTTTTGAAGTCTTCAGCATGGCAAGATACATGATGTATTCCCAGAGGACACAGTGTAGGCATTATGAACCAGACTGTCATGGGAAATGTCTTGAAGTTACTTTACTTTAAGGCCCATATTTGAGAAAAGAACAGCCTAGACTGTAGCATTGATGCTTGCCCATCAGTTATATGATGCCAAAGTACATTCCACATCTACATTTTGTAACTGTATGACTGAGTTTGAGCTTTAGAATTAGGTCTCCTTGGGGTTTGTTTTAGAATTTTAGCAAAAGCACCCAATTAGGCCTTTGTTTTATGTCATTTTGATAAACCAGATTTCAGATTCATACTTTATTAAATTTACTTTTAAACAGCCTATAAAATCTTCGATTGGTGTCTTACAAATAGATTTTGCTTCTATGTCCCTTCTCTGAAGAGCTACTTGAAATTAGTATTATTGTCCTTACACCTGATGACAAGGGTTCATTATTGACACATTTGTCTGCTTACCACATTTGCTCCATTTCGGCAGTTTGGTATTAGAGGAAAAAGATTTTGGAAGAGCTTTAAGGTCTATCTCAAGTGAATATTTAATCCCTGTGTTTAATGTAGAGTTCTAACACTTGTTTATTAAAGAATCAACATATTTTTACAAATGCTTCTTTTCTTTCTCTCTAGTTTCTCTTATTTCCTCAAAAGTTTTAGGGATTCTTTACCAATCATTTCTTGACTTATCTTAGGTAAATTTTGAAAGAGTTTAACCATTGGATACCAATGGACAACAATGCGTATTTCACATAAAGACCTACTTTATGTCAAGACACTGTTTTAAAGGCTGAAAGTGGGAATCATATAGTATTTAAATTCATCTTAGAAATATTAGGTATCACTAATAGCACAGGGAAGACTGTTGTGTTTTTAATACACTTTGTTTTCAGCCTCCAGAGAGGTATTCTGTGATGCTGTGTGGTACCAGGACTTCAATTCACGCATTTGCTACCAATTCAACCTGCTGTCATCGCTCTCTTGGAATGAGGCCCATTATTCCTGTCAAATGCAGGGAGGTGCTTTATTAAGTTTCATAGATGAAAACGAAGAAAACTTCATAAGGAGTAAGTATGGGAATGGTGCACATTGATATTAATGCAACAAAATGGCTGTTGTAACCAATTCTGTCCATGGGCCAAATTCTAATTCTAAATTTTAAAAATAATGTAGTCTGTGTGTGTGTTTCTGGGCAGATGCACATGTGCAGGTGTCAGAGGACAATTTTACAGGAATCAGTTCTTTCCTTCCAGTGTGTGGGTTCTGGGGATCATACTCAGGTTGTCGGGCTCATTGTCAAGCCCTTACTCACTGAGCATCTCTCCATCTTTCTAATTTTGAATTTTATTTTGTTTTATTTTGCTTTTTAAGACAGGGTTTCTCTGTGTAGTCCTGGCTGTCCTTGGACTTGCTCTATACACCAGGCTGGCCTCAAACTCAGATTCACCTGCCCCTGCTGGTATGAAAGGCATATGCCACCACCACAGCTAGGTTGTGAATTTTTATATAAACACTGAGTCATTCTCTTTGGCACCTACACATTCTTCCTTGGGGAAGAAAATTTGAAGCTGTAGCATGTGGTCTAGGTGAGCTGCAACTCTTACAAGTGGATCATAGGCATTCCTTAAGTATCAGTTTTTGACCTCTGCAGAATTTAGACATCCAAGTTCCATTGGTTAATAATTAGTCTATCTGTTAATAGCTTATCCATCATTGTGTGCGGGCCCATCACAAAACCTTTGGTAAATACCAAAACTTTAATATTAGTAGGAAAATTAAAAAATGCCTGCATCTTATCTAATAATATAAAACAATAATATTACAGAGTGCCAGCAGTGATGGGGATGAGGGACAGCTTTGCTTTGTTCCCACAGCAGGCTAAAGTGTTCTCTTTCTCTTAGGGACCTCCATTCAAGAAAAATTGAAATTTGTGGCTTTGGGAATAAAAATAATTTTATGGATATCCAATATTAAGATTCTGCTCAAGAGTCTGAAGCCATGCCCTCCCCTGAGTTCTGACATCTAGCCCCATTTAAGAAGAATTTCCCCTGCCACACTCCCTCTCTTGGGAGCGTGCCTCATCTCTGTCTATCTCTGTGTCTCTCAGTCTCTCTCCTCTGTTATAACGATAAAGTCCTTCTATGTAAATAGCCTCTAAGTCTACTGCTACCAGCCCCTGCTTCCTGCCTTGTTCCCTGCATAGGGTATGAGCCCTCTCTAGTCATAGATATCTGCCTCCAGCTAATAGGGTAAAGTGATACATACCATGCCAGATCCCAACGCCCAATATCATAGAGTTGGGGATTTATTAGAAGACATTCTAACATAGATCTTAAGACACAGGGTCAAAACAAAGTGTAGAAGTGGCCATTCCTAGTATGTTTTGAGTCTGGAATGTGCTGTTTGGGGAGACAGTTTTCCTATGGTGTCTCAGACTACTTGCTTTAAGGCATGACTTGAGACATCTGTAAATCAGACCTTATGGAAATATTCTTCTAGATAAGCTATGGGTTTTATTTTTTTATCTGATCCAAGAGTGGGATATGGACAGTGCTATGGGATTTTTATCTTCATTTCTAATAACACGTACTTTAATAAACGTCACATGGATCCTTAGCCTGATAGAAAACAGAAACCAAGAAACCATGATGAAATACAAGCTATGTTTATCAAGGTAGAACAGGTAAGAGATAAGTTAGGGAAACTCACCAGTGATACTTCAAATTGGGTCCCGAAGTTGTCAATGGTGATAAAAACAGAAGCACAGCCAAACTCCATCTCCCAATTCAGCCTGAAGTGTTTCCTATCTGTAAGGAGACAGTTAACAGTTTGCTTTTAAGTAGGGAGAAAAAAAAGAATTTAAGAGTAAACAAATATGAAGCAGAATTAGAGATTTTTAACATGATCTTAAACACAGGAGTTAATAGAAAAGTACTCTGGAAAAAAAGAGGCAGCCCCTACCATGGGTATTAGCTTCTTAAGAGAGAGTCTATCTGAGTGCTTTTACAATAATATTTATAGAATTTTGGTGACCTCAAGTTACATCTGTAAAGGTTGCTCAGAAACCATTCTTCCCCCATTTTTAAACATTTCTCCAGATGTTACACCAATGTTAAAAATCAAAGAATTTTCTTCTAAACAGAGTAACCAGGTGATTTATGAAGAGTACTGCTTAGATTTAGGAACAGGAGAATTTGAGAAGTTAAAAGCTACACATAAATTTAGGCTAAAGTATACACAATATGTTTCTTATCTTGGAGAAGATCGCTTTAGAAAAACAATATTGTCTCTGTAAGCAATATTGGCCTATCAGTGGCCAGTGCAACCAAAATTACTTGACTCCATCAACAGGACAGATAAACCAGACCAGGAATGAACACATGCTTTCCCTCCTGTGTGCCAATAATTTTTCAAATCTTTCTATTCTGCTTCTAACAGAATTGTGACGATGAGCTAGAACTTGTGATTCCTCTGTCATTCAACCGAATTCATTTGTGCACCTTTTACAAGGTTATTTGGGGGCCGATAAGGTAGTTCAACAGGTGGAGGTGCTTGTCCGCAAGCCTGAGGACCTCAGTTCAATCCTCGGGTCCCACAATGAGGCAGGCGAAAACCAAGTCTGAGAGTGGCCCTTGGCCTTCACGCGCTCATCATTGCTTGCACATGCTTACACACACATTTTAATAATCTTTTAATTTTAAACATTAATTTGAAAGCATTAAGAACTACCAAACTAGTTAATTTTATTGAGTTTCTGACACATTTTTTCTCAACTTTTACTTCATCTGTAGTTTTAGAGTTTGAAATTTAACCATATAGAAAGAAAAGCAAATGGGAAAAAAAAAATCTGCCATACTCCTACAATTTAGCATTTCTCTCTGGAGAAAAATCCTGGCCTGGCAGCGGTGGGATTCGAACCCACGCCTCCGAAGAGACTGGAGCCTAAATCCAGCGCCTTAGACCGCTCGGCCACGCTACCTGCATGCCAATTTAGCATTTCTCATGCCTTGCAAAAGCAAGTAGATACATGTGTTCAGACATGATGTTCTAGTCTGCTCTCTATTGTTGTGGTAAACACCAAGAGTCACTTGGGAACAGGAGGGTTTGTTGGTTTATTTCTTCAGACACTTCCAGGTAATTGTCAACCCTTTGGGAAGTCAGTGCAGAAATGCAAGACAGGAACTAAAGCACAGGCAGTGGGGGATTCTGTTTACTGGTGCTGCTTAGCCTGATTCCATATACAGCAGAGGACTGCCAGGGGATCGCACCAGTCACCATGGAGTGGGTGCGCTCTTCCACACCAGTCATTAATCAAGACAATGCCCCACAGACTTGCCTATAGGCCAAGCTGATGGAAGAATTTTCTCAATTGAGATTCCCTTTTTCTCTAGCTTGTGTCAAGGTGATAACCACAACAAACAAACAAAACTTAGCCAGTAATATCCATTGAAATTGGTACTGTATAAAACACAAAGTGCTTAACTCAGCCTTGATACTGGGATGAGGAACTCGGACCTACCTCAACTGGATATGCCAGAGCGAACTTACTCACCTTGGGACTCCTTGCCCTCCTTGGCGAAGGGATGGGGTGGGAGAGGGTGAGGGAGGACTGGGAACAGGGAAGAGAGTGGGAACAGTGGTAGATATGGAAAAAAAAACTTTTTAAATAAATAAGAAAGTTCAAAAACGTAAGATGCTGATATGCAGTGCATAGTTACAAGGAAAATAGAGACACCTGTCTGTTTAAATTCCCCCATAACCACTTGCTGGCAAGGTTAGTCAAGAAGTAATTTAGCCTCTTAGCAGTTCAGTTTTGCCTTCTGTCTAGTGGAAATATTCTTGGTGATGTACATTGCATCTTATAATGCAGGGGAAGACGTAGGAAAGTGTCTGCAAGGCATAGCAAATGATGCAGGGTCACCAGTTGACAGCCATGTACACAATTTTCAAATCTGCTTATTCAATTTATCTGTATGTGTTCATGTATGTAAAGATGGATATATAATTCTGCATTGTGGGGTGTGTATGTGTGTGTGTTACATGTGTTGCTTATGTTTATGAGTGTGCAGATGCATGTGTTTCTGCACACACACACAATTGGAGGGCAGAACAAAATGACAAGTGTCTTTCTATATGACTCTTTGCCCTATTCACACGTTCAGCTAGGCTAGCAGGCCAGTGAGATCCTGGAGTATTCCTGTATTTGTCTCCAAATGTTGAGGTTACAGGCATCCCAGTAACATCAGCTTTTTACCATGGGTGCTGGGAATTCGAACTCAGGCCCCCGTGTTTGCAGAGTGAACACTCCAGCCCTGCGATATCCTTTAAGCCCTACATCTTGTTACTCCATTTTGTTACACAAAAGCAATTTGCTGCATGGCAATGTAGCTTTGTAGTAACATATTAATCTGCTAATAAAATAGGCAGATAAAATTGTTTTGACATTGGCGTGTTGTTGTCAGCCATTCCCATTTAAGCCTTCCTGCAGTGCCCCCCCACCCCTAGCCCCCCCACTCTGTTACTTTTTATCTGTGTTTGTGGAATGATTATCCCTGGAAGGAAGAAAAAGCAGACTTAGAGCTTTACAAAGCCAGAGACACCTCCCAGAAGGACTGTGGTAAATGGATGTACAATGCATGCTTGCTCTTCCCCCCACAGCTCTGCATATGTGGGGAATTATCATCAAAACTAATTTGAGTGAATCTTAGTGGAGTAAAATACCAATTTCCAAAATCATTACTAATGTGTAATGGGTCTTATGCGAAAGCTTGCACCATTTGTGAATTACGGTTGCTATCTATCTTAAATGCCATGGTCCCTCACAGGAGAATTTTGTACCTATTCATCAAGCTTGAATAGCAATTTAAAAAAAAATAAGATCTGTCACTGGGTTTTATTTAAACATTTTAAGTCTGTAATTAGGCTTTGGAGATTGTTTGGGGAAATAGAAGTCTATTTATAAAGACAAAAACTGTCGTAACCTAAGTATTTTTAGTGATGAGACAAGTCTAATGTCCCTTGCTAGTCACTGGTAAATGAAAATTGTGAGATAAAAAATTATAGAGGCTGTCACAAATGACAAGAAACATCCAAAGAAATTTAGTTCCAAGTTTGTATTTATGTGTTAAGGGTAAATTTAGTTGTAAAGGTAAATAGACTGGAGTGGGATGGCGGGGGTGTATGGTTAATTTTTTAGTTTTTGGTTTTGTGTGTGTGTGTGTGTGTGTGTGTGTGTGTGTAGCTTTAAACATGAATTACAAATTGCATGATGCTTTCATATATTAAATAAATTCATATAGTAAATAAAATTACACAGTTTTGAGCATGTGGAGCAATTGCGAGAATAATTAATTCTTAAATTAGATTATTTAAAATACCACAGCACTTTGCCTGGGTATGGAAAATAGAAATTCTTCCCTGTCTTGTCGGAGAGTCTTCCAGGACTCATGGGACCTCTTGTCCATATAGGACCAATTTAATCCAACAGTACTATTGAAAGCAGGAAGCAGATAGACATTGGGAAGAGACTGGTATAATGCCACAAAAACTTGAGCATGTTAAGCTCTATTTATTATAAAGCACCTTCTACGTTTATTTTTTTAAGTATCCGGCTTCCACTGTTATATTGAAATGTTCAGTTGTTGAGGGTCAGTAGATTTGTATGTGAAGACACTGAGTCTTTACCTTGGGAATCACACAACCTAAGGTCAAAATTGTAGAGCTTTCAAGAATAAAAGGGGTTGCAATTAACGAGGCTTCTGAATCTACAGGAGGAAAGGAAGCCCAGAGAGTCACTCTCCATATAACCTGCCTATAATCTCAGGCTAGGTCCCTGCATTGAGAGAGAGAGAGGGAGAGAGAGAGAGAAACCCAAAGAGACAGAAGAAAGACACAGACAGAAACAAGGTCAGCCAGATAGACAGAGACAAAGAGAGAGAGGGACAGCCCGGGAGGAGGAGGAAAGGAAGTGGATACATTATTCTGAAGCACAGGAACCAGAAGAAATGTCAAAATGGCGATATCTAAGAGATTAGCTATTTTTACTAAAGTTCATTGGCATGGGTTATTCTCCCCACCCCAATTTTATTGTACAATACTTTGTTCATACTAGTACATGTTCATACAATACATGTTCATACCAAGAAAAAAAATGTTTTTTTTAACTTAGGCACACTAAAAGAAAAGCCATAATTATACAATTTCTACAGGCACAATTTGTGTACAAACATGTCGGCCATGTTTATTTACAGTATCCATTGCAAAAACATGGTTGGATTAACTGGTGAGTTGCTGCAGTACCATAGTAAGAAGCAGGGCCCACAGAAGCACAAACCCTCTTCTCAAGTGTGCGGAGCTCCGGCCTGGGTCACCACTGCTGAGACCTCTGGGATCTTACACTATGATGCCTCTCTTCAGGCAGCTCCCAGCAGCAGCTCAGATGGACTTCAGCTTACCTAAATGTGCGAATTCCATTCACTCTCTGGGGGTAGCCCTGGACATCTCCACTTCCACCATCTAAAATTGGAAGTGTGTGAGCTGGGGAAAACGGGAAAGCCTCACATCCTGAACAGGGCACCTGAAGTCAGACCAGAGCTGGGCATTGCTTCCTGCTGTCAGTAGCTCTTCAGAAGCCTCCAGTGTGAGTGCAGATGGCCAAACTCTGCCTTGTCACACCCCAGCACGATGATCATAACGCCTCTTTTGTCATAGTCTGGCATTCCCTGGCATGAAGAAATGGCAATTCGAGAGGCAAAATGGAGGACTAAGTTTGACTTTCGTTGCATGCTATTCTATTCGTTCGTCTATTCTCACTTCTGTTCAAATACCATGACTTTCTTTTCAGAGCAGCTGAGCAAAGAGCCAGAAGAAGTGTGGATTGGTTTGAATCAGCTGGATGAAGAGGCTGGCTGGCAGTGGTCTGACGGAACAGCACTCAACTACCTGAACTGGGGCCCAGGTACACGCAGCATCTTATTTACCTTCAACACCCTGGGTTATGTTGTAGACTTAAACATAGCAGCCCTATAAACATATCTTACTCTATTTTTGTTTTTGTTTTTGTTTTTTATTTTGTTTTTTCTTAAGTCAAGAAGGCCTGAAGCTCTAAATCTTCCTGCCTCAACCTCTCAAGTGCTAGGATGTTGGTGTATCCCCCCCCCCAACACTTGGTAGTTTATAAATATTGTTTTAGCCTTACTGACTTCCTATAAGGCAAGCTTTACAGAAGCCAGAAGCCAGAAAGACAATATTGTAATTATTTAGCTAATATTGTATCAAAATTGGGGTCAGAGGCAGACTGCTGTTTTCAAAGTAGCAACAAAGTACAAAATATTCCTCTACTCTAAAAACAACAGAAGGGCCTCCTGAATCATCTTTGGAAAAATCAGTTCACTGTTGTGCCTAGACTTGAACTTGGAAAACACAGATAATAACAAATGTCCTATAGGGGGGCACTAAGTGAGGCAACTAAAAGGCTAACTAAGAGTTTTAGACTTTCAGGCTAACTTAGGGGCAATCTTCTGTGCTGAAACTATGTTTCCATGCATATTAATTTTCAGAGATAAATGCTGGGCCATTTGTTGAATATCGTTGCGGAACACTGAAGTTTTCCTCAACTGCCTGGAGAAGCAGGGACTGTGAATCTACCCTGCCTTATATATGCAAACGCTATCTAAGCCACACTGCTCATGAAGAACTCGGTAAGAGCTCCCTCAGTCTTCTCTGGCTGCTCACATTTCCACTCCGTGCATTAAAATTTCCCCATTTTTGCTAATAATGAGGACTTAGCAAAAATAGGTTTATGGTTATATAAATAAAAAGTATATGATCTTTGCCATCTTACAGCACCATGACTGCAATAAATGCATTTATTTAGAACTATAAAAACAAAAATGAGACAAGCAAATGTTTCTTTTCTTTTAAAAGAACTTTATTCTTCATAAAAATATTATTATTATTCTGGTTTTCAGTTTTATTTGTGGGATTCTTCACACTTAAAAGAAAAATAATTTAGTAGTAGTTTTTATTATGTTGATTTTTGTTCACTTTTTAACAAATGACTGCACATAATTATGAAGTACTATGTGTTTTGATCCATATGTGTTTTGTATATTGATTAGCATATCCATTACATCAAACACTATCAATTATTTGTGGAGAGACCATTCAATTGCTTCTCTTCTGGCTATATGAATATTATAATGCACTGTTTAAATCTGGCCACCTGGAATGCAATAAAATCAAAGTAGTTTATTCTGACTTTAACCCTCTACTATAGTATTTCAGGAAGTTTTGCCATATTTAACATTTCATATTAGTAACATACTTTCCCCACTAAAATAATGAGCAAGATTTGGGTTATAATTAAGATTCAGATAATACTTAGTTATAATCTGATATAATATAATCTATTCCCCAAGTCTATCATTTTCATTGTTTTTAAAATTTATCTGCATATATGAGTGTGTGCATTACATATGTGGTGTCAGTGTCCAGTGTGTGTACAAGGTATATGTATGTGTTGTGTGTGGGTGTATGGGTATGCATACGCATGTGAACATCCTGAGGCTAGAGGAGAAATCAACACCATTTATTGAAAAGGCTTCTTTCTTCAGTCCACGGTCTTATAACTTTTGGAGGTTTTGTTTTGTATTTAAAACAGAATTTCTCTGTATAACAGCTCTAGTTATCCTGGAACTTGCTTTTATATACCAGGCTGACCTTGAACTCACAGAAATATGCCTGCCTCTGCTACCCAAGTGTTGGGATTAAAGATGGGCATCACTGTCCAGCTATTCTTATGACTTTTATTAAGATCATTTTGTAGGTCGAACTTTCTGTTTTGCCATTTAGCTCTCTGTTCCATTAGCCTGCTCCCAACACAGAGACTTAATATTAATTATAAATGTTTGGTCTATAGCTTAGGCTTGTTACTAACTAGCTCTTACAACTTAAATTAACCCATAGTTCTTATCGTTGCTCTACCACATGGCAGTACCTTTTATCAGCATGACATGTTCATCTTCTGCTTCCTGTGAGTCTGGCTGGCAGCCCCCTGTGACTCTACCCTTCCTCTTCTCAGTGTCCTCTCCCGCCTAACCTCTTCCTGCCTAGCTACTGACCAGTCAGCCTTTTATTAAACCAATCAGAAGGTGCACTGACAAAGACACATCTTCACAATGTACAAAAAGATTATTCCATGACATCATTTACTGCAAAGCATAGGCTCACCTCTCAGTTCTCTATACTGTTCCACTGGTCAATGTGTCTATCCTTATGCCAATCTCATACTCTTTTGAATATTAGAGCTTTGTATCATGTCCCAAAGTCAAATCATCTAATGCATTCTGTTTTGTTCTCTTTGCCCAGGATGTTTTTGACTATTTGTGGGATTTATGGTTCCAGATAAAATTGAATCTCACCCTTTTTAGTTCTGTGAATATCATTGGTATTTTGACAGGAAATAGACTATTATTCAAGCCACATTGGGTAGTGTAAGCATTTTAACAATAGTGATTTTTCCAATTCATGTACAATGAATGTCTTTACATTGTTATATTTTCTTTAATTTTTTTTGATTAGTGCTTTATAAACTTAATTATAGACATTATCAACTCTGGTTAAATTTTTCTTATTCTATTTTTTATAATTATTATAATTAGGTTTTAGTTCTATTGTTGGTTTCACACATAAGATAAGACACACACACCACATGAGAGTTTATTCAGGAGAGTTGCCAGGCAAGTACAGGGGCAGAGAAGCAGAAGAGAAAGAAATCAACTTTCACGTGGTAGCGCCTTTTAAGAGATTGAGTGGACACGGATTTACGTAGCCATGCCTAGGGGCGTGCCATTCATATGAGGTGTGTTCTGCCAGCACCATTTTGGCTTTACCATGTGGCTAAGTGCCAGGAACCCTTACATCTAGATGCTTCACTGTTAGCATATAACAAACAGTCCTGAATTTGATGTGCTGTATCCTGCAACTTTGAATTCATTTACTATATCTAATAGTTTTTTGTGCAAATGGGGAGGATCTCTGTATAAATCAAGTCATCTATACACAGTGATAGCTTGAATCCTTTTTTTTTAGTTTGAATGCTCTGTCTTTTCCTCTTTTGCCCGATTGCTCTGATGAGGACTTCAAGAACTGTTGGATAAAAGTAGTGAGAATGGGTGTCCTGTGACAGATCTCAAGAAGAAAGCTTTAAGCTCAAACTAGAAAAACTTTCAAAAACAAAATTTGATGGATATATGAAGGGATAGGTGTATAGGAAGTTGAAAAGGGACAATACTGAAATCACAGAGGAAAAAAGAAGAGAATCTGAGGTGACTTCTTTCTGGATCCCCAGAAATCAGTCACTGCCAGTTTCAGGCAGGCCTGGAGGGGTTGGTCAGATGAGCACGAAGACATTTGTTGTGTTGTTTTTGTTGCCACTGAATCCGGATTGGACAAGTATTAATGTCTGCCATTTGTTTTTATAGTGGGGGTTTCCTTCTTGGCAGTACCAGTGGCCTCTGCTGGCTGCTCTTACCTTTGCATTCTATCATATGGGTAAATATTCTCAGTCTCCTGAGACTCCTGAAGATAGCCCCTGGTGCAGTTAATGTTTTACCCAAGGACTGTACACAGTTGCAAGAAGCAGCAACAACATAAAATAAGTACAGGGAGAGAACCCACCTCCATAGTCAATGTCTCTCTTTTCCTCTCTGGTTTAACTTAAGCCTTTTTGGGTTTTTTAGTCTTTAGTTTTTCTTCTAAGGGTTCGTCTGTTGTGGTTGAAGAACTCTAGTACATTATTTCAGTGATGCTTTGAATTTTTAATCTCCATTTTAATCACTTTTACTCTGATTTGCTTTCTTTTCCTCTGCTAATTTGGAGTTTGGTTTGTTCTTGTTTTTCTGGCCCCTTCAGGTATAGCAAGGGACAGAGTACAGCACTGAACTGTTTGAGTCTTTTCTACCATTCTCATCTAAGGGATGACCGCTGTACACTTCCACATTAATGCTGCTTTTGCTTTAGCCCATTCATTTTGCCCTATTGTGTCTCTAACCATACCTGTTTCAAAAGAATTTTTAAAATTTCTTCTCGATTTATTGGCTGTGCTAGTAACACTAGAAATCAGAGACCAGAAAGAGGAAGCAATGCTAACACATGGAAACTAATTGATTTACTTTGGAACAGCCAATAAATCGAGAAGAAATTTCAGTTTTTGTCCATTTGCTGAGACTTGTCTTGTGGCCAGGCACATTATCTGTCATAGAGAATAATTGATGCTGATGAGGAAAGTGTGACTTAGGAAGCTGTTGGATTGTTCTATAGATGTAGGGCCAATTGGCCAGGGGTGCAATTTGACTCTGCAGTTGCTCAGTTGGCTTTCCCTTTATGGACAGGCTGTGAGTCACTAAATATGACATACAACTTCCCAACCACTGCTGTGTTGGAGTCTCTTCCTTTAAGTCCAGGAATCTTTGCCGTGATTTTCAAGCTTAATGAGCTTCTTTAAAGCAGCTGTTTTAGCTGGGTGATGGTGGTGTAAACCTTTACTCCCAGCACTCCAGAGGCAGAAGCAAGAGGATCTCTGTGAGTTCAAGTCCAGCCTGGTCTACAAAGAGAGTTCCAGGACAGCCAGGGCTATGCAGAGAAACCCTGTCTCCAAAAATCAAACCAACAACAAAAAGCAACAGTTGTTTCGAATTCTATGGGCGCTCTCCTAGACTAGTTTCTAGTTAGTTCGCTTCTAGAACCTTCTTTTGAGTAATTGACAGAGGCATGGTTTTCTGAAAACCCCTAATACTTATTGTCATGCTGCAGCATCTGGCCATCACAAGATGGGCTATTTAGTTTGTTTTTCCTAATCTGGCTTTGCTTGTGTTCTTCTTCCTAGAAATGCTAATCTGTATGCTTGCTTTCTTCCATCCAATATGTCAGCACCAGATAAATCCAGTTTGCTGAGATTTTGGTATTGATACAATGTCACTATTACAGTATTAGAGGGCCATCAGAACCAGATTTTTCCCAAATACAGTTAGTATGTTGTTCAAAAGAATGAAGAAAACAAGAGAGAAAGAAGTCTGTCCCCACAGGCCTTTCTGTGCTGTGCTATGTGGGATGGGAAAGGGATAAAAGGAATGACGAACGTGTGGTGTCATGCTACCCAGTGTGGATGGTGATGGATGGAGAGAGGCCCCATGCCCCATGTGGGCTCAGTGGGCAGCGGGGCAGGAGACAGTTAGACTGACTCTACATGGGAAGACTTTATTATTATAAAGAGAGGGAGGAGAGATAGATGGACCAGGGAAGAGAGGAGGGGAGGGAGCTGAGGAGCGTGCCCTCTTGCAGGGAGGAGAAAAGGAGAGAGAGGGTCCACAGTGGGAATCCTTGGGCGGGGCCAGGCCAATTGCCATTGACCAGGTGTGGCTTCAGGGGCTAAGACAGAATCCTAACAGCAGAGACCTTTCCTTCCTCCTTTCTTCATTGTCTTCTCATTTTGTTAGACTAAAAGGGGCCACTATAGCATCTTGTCTGCTGTTCTTAGCTCTTCTAAAGAAAGTATGGTGACAATCAAGGGAGAAGTTTTTTGTCGTTTTTGTTTATGGTTTTGGTTTGGTTTTGAACTGTTGGAGAGTGAAGACTGAACCCACAGCCTTGTGTTAGACTTAACACCATCTCAGCCTCTGGGGTTCAACCTCTCAGGTCCTGTCACTAACTTCATCTCAGAAAATCCTCCTTTAACTTTCTTCTTACATTGAGAGTGAAGTTTAGAATGACTTTATTTTGTTTAGGCTGATAACCATTGACACTATCTAAATGTTGTAACACCATCTATGATTCTAACTAATATCAGAGTCCTAAAAGCAATTTTGAAAGAATGAATCATTTCTCAAAAGGTAATGGAATCATACCTAACTAAAGTAGTTCTTAAGGGAGACACTTGCTACCAATTAATAAAATATCCCCAAAAGGCAATCATCAATCAGGGACAAGCTCCCCAAAAGAATGAGAGCTGAAACCTGACCTGCACACCACCACCTTCTCAAGTGTCTAAAGCTTCATGGCAATTGACCCTGGGAAACCTAATCCAGAGTCCGCATCCATCATGTGACACCACAGATGCCACAGTGACCTCGGAGGGACAATAATGAAACTTTCCCATCCTTGTTCTAAAGGAAGTAAACAGAATTTGAGGCTCTTTTAACTCAAGGACAAGTTTAACTCAAGAATAAGTATCTATTCTACCTACCTACTACCTATCTTTCCTATATAAAATCCTTAGAATATCATTTAAATAATGGTCCATAACAGTACTTTTACAATATAAGCAGGCCAACCAGTTATATCTCTCTCTCTCTCTCTCTCTCTCTCTCTCTCTCTCTCTCTCTCGTATGTTGCCTGTATGTCTATATATGTACTATATGTGTGACCAATGCTTGTATAGCTCAGAAAAGGGCTCCAGATCCTCTGGAACTTAGTATGATTATAAGCCACCATGTAGGTGCTAGGAATCAATTATGTGTTTTACTTAAATAAAAGTAATCATGCTGGTGACAATTTGTATAAAGAATGTTAAATAATATTGGAAGTAATTTTGCGAATGATTTTTTTTGTGTTGATTTATAAAGAAAAAGATTCTTGGAAATACCATGCCACTCAGTGTGATCCTGGCTGGACTCCCTTCAATAGTAAATGCTACCAACTCCAGAAAGAAGCAAAGAGCTGGCATGAGGCTCTGCTCTCCTGCCAGTCTAATGACAGCGTGTTGATGGATGTGACTTCATTAGCAGAGGTGGAGCTTCTTATAAACCTTCTTGGGAATGGTGAGCACCAAAGACCTTTGATTTAAGGCCTATTAAAAAGCATGTTACTACTTTTTAATTAGAGTTTAAAAGAAATTGAACTATTTAAGACTGATAGTTTATGATATATAGATGATGTATATATGTGAATACATATGGAATATATATTCATAGTTTCAAAAACATATTCAGAAACACAAATCACTGGATTTTTATAAATCATATATTTAAAAGCTATGTAACATATTCACATTTAACAAATTAGATATATATTTTTAAATCTTAAATAGTAATAATGGATAGAGCTGGAGAGATGGCTCAGAGGTTAAAAGCACTGACTGTTCTTCCAGAGATCCTGAGTTCAATTCCCAGTAACCACATGGTGGCTCACAATCATCTATGATGACATCTGGTATCCTCTTCTGTACACTGTATACATAATAAATAAATAAATAAATCTTTTTTTAAAAAAAAAGAGTAACAATGGACTATGGGAGGCCCAACCCCAGTTGGTACATATACAACCCATATACCTAAGGCTCTAGAAAATTTATGTTAGACTAAAGAGAAAGATTATAGGAGCCAGAGGACCAGGATGCTTGCTGTGGGACAGTATCTTCTGAACATATTAGGGCAGTGGTACCTATGACATCTTAACAATACCATTGACTAAACAAGACCTGTACAATGATAGCACCATTGATAGGGGAAATGTCACAGAGCCCTACCCCTAGATGAAGAGCTATGGCCAACTCATAGCTACCTAGAGAGGATGAGTCTGTGTTCTCCAGGAACAAGCACCCTGGTAGGTTATTCAGTCCCAAGTGGTCAGCCCTAAACACACATATAACAACACTAACTGGACTCAATAGGTTATACACATATATATGTAACAAAATAATTAAAGAAGAGATCATGAATTTAAGAGGGAATATAGTGGGATGCAGAATGGGGAGGGAGAAGGAGGGATAGAAATGATGTAAACTCATTAAGTTCTCAAAAAAATAATTAAAAAGACCTTAAGGGGTAGAAGTCAAAAAGTCATTCCTTGCCAGAAGGTGGCGGTGCACACCTTCAATGCCAGCACTTGGGAGGTAGAGGCAGACGGATCTCTGTGAGTTTAAGGATTGACTGCTGTACAGAGTGAGTTCAGGACAGTCAGGGGTACACAGAGAGAAACCCTGTGGAAGGAAGGAAGAGAGAGAGAAGTCATTCCTTAAAATTCCTATGCAAACCCTAAACCTGTAAGCCAGCTTTATGGCCACTGAATAGCCACAGTGTACTATGCTCTCATAAAGAGAACTTCTTCACTAAATAATTTAAATAGCTTCCTTTAGCTTGGTGGTTTTTAGAGTATGTGTTAATGCTTAGAGATTCCAGGCTCCTGGGCCTCCCATCTTCAATTCTTCAGACAAAATTGGGCCCCATGACATATATTAGCCATGAATTCTTGCTGAAAATCCTGGAAATTATTGATTTTATTTTCAGTGTTTAAAAAACAATCAGAAACATCTCTGGGCTCTAGGCGCTGACCTTTGCAATGTGAAGTTTTAGTTTGCAAACACAAATACTTCTCTGTTCTTTTTCCCTAATCCTTTGCATTTGGGATTAAAAGAATCCTGCCGAGTCCCCTGTATCAACAAGGACACTTGAATGTCTCTCTGCTACCTCGCTTTTCACTGCATCCCCAGCTGTGAGGCTTTGTTTGTTTTTCCAGCAACCCCACTGTTCCTGTGAATGCCTGGGAGAGTTTCTGTCTGTTTTATTGTGTGGGGATGAGGTGGAGACAGAGCAGAAAAACATTTAAGTTACACTACAGTTAAAAGAGTTCTGGTGGTGGTGATGTTTTTTAATGTTCCCCTTTCAAAATCTAATTAACCTTTTAATTTTCTTTTTCGCTAGGCAAAAGCAAAACTAGACATTTCACTTTGACCATAGTAGAGAAGCCGGAGTTCCAGACTTGTTCTGGCTAAAGCTTGTTTTGGGTTTAGCTCACACTCTGCCTTCCTTGGAAGGCCTATATTGAGCAAACCTGAATATTGGGGAAGGGGGAGGGGGAGGGGAAAGGTCTAAACAGGTATTTCATAGTGAGACTTAAGCAAGATTTATCACATAAAGAAATAAAGAGAATCACATGTCAGAAGGTATAGTTCACTGATAACCTGTGTGTACCATAAAATAATATCTTCTAAATAATTTGCATTTATTTCTTACAGAAAATGCATCTGAGGCGTGGATTGGTTTGAGTAGCAATAAGATTCCAGTTTCCTTTAGATGGTCCAGTGGCTCATCTGTCAGCCTCACTAACTGGCACCCTCATGAGCCTCAGATCCTCCCAAAGAGAAGCCAACTGTGTGTCGCAGCAGGGCGGTCTGTAAGTTAATTCATTTGGTTTACTGAGAACCATATAGGATCTTGTATTATGAGGCCAGGGTCTTTCATCATGGTGGAGACTAAGAGAGGCAGTCCCTGCTCCTCATGGGGCTTCCTTACACATAAGGTGTATGATCCTTACCATGAAGAAAGAGGGGCAAAGCTTGGATTAGCGCTTCAGACAGGACATGGGGTAGGAAGCCTCTCTGAACAGATGATGTTTAAGCTAGGACTTAAAAATCAAAACAAATAAACAAAAAACCCTTACACAACAGAGCAAACCTGGTCCAAGAAAAACACAAAGGTACACAAAGGCTTGCCTTCTTCAGTAGCCAAACAGTGCCTGGTAGTAAGGAGGTTATAGATGAAGCCAGAGGATGCACAAATACTTGGCTCATATGAGCCATTAGAGCGCATCAAGGACACAGTGGGGAAATCCGACTTGAAAAATAACTGTGGTTATATAACATGCAGAATGGATTGCAGAGGGCAAAATAGCAGAGAGAAAATTTAGTGGCTATTTTGTGGGTAGCCTAGGGTGGAGGCTACACAGGGAGGGGAAGACAGGGGAGGGAGGGCAGAGGAGGGGAGGGGAGGGAAGGGCAGAAAAGGAGAGGGAACGCCAGGGGAGGGAAGTCTTGATGTTCCAAATACCAAGATTCATTGCTAACTAAATGTGATGGGGAGATCAGAGGCAGGTTTTCTTACTTGAACAAATACCATTTTGGAAGACAAGGGTAGGGCTGACCAACCTGGTGCAGAGATGGGGAAGGCAAAGGCTGGAACACACTGGAGAGTTTTAAAGCTCCATTAGCTGATTAACCTGGAAACCATTGTGCAGGGTATAAAACCTCTTTCAAGACTAAGCATTGGTGGCAAAACTCACTCTCGGCATGAACAGAATAAAGCCAGTGACCTTAGCATTATGTATATTCTTTTCTTTCCATCTTCCACTTCTCTGAAACATCAGATTATGCAGAATTAGTTTAAGTCCAAACCATCTGAATAGTTTATTAAACATTCTAAACAAATGTCTCCTCTCTGCTCACATAGCTGTTGGATGCGCTGGCTGAGTTTAAGGAGGGCTGGAAGGCTTGAGAGGTGTCCTCATTCTCTCTAGCCACATGATGATGTGTCAGGTTCCCCCCAGAAACAGCTCATTAGGTGCTGCCTAAGTAGCCTGACAATCTGTGCCAACAAAACATGAAACAATTTCAAAGCACTTACTTTTGTGACACGTTTCACTTTTGTACCTTTTGAGACTTGCAGAAGCATGTGCATTCATAATTATACATGCTACCAACCTGTATGAGTAGTATTTGGGGAGGAAGCAGCAGTTAACACTTTAGATGTCTTTGTGGATCTGTCTTTGCTGAAAGCTAGCATAGTTACAGGAGCTGATGGCTTTTTGAGTCACTGATTTTTATATATAATTAAGATGACCTTCATTTCCTACTGTCTGGTATGACTATTTCACTTTCCATATTTATAGAAGAAAAGCTAACATTTGGATAGGGATTGTTTTAATTAGTATATATTCATTGTTTATAGGAATGGATTTATAATAACATTTTTGTTCAAGCATATCACTTGCTTTAACCATATTCAGCCATCCTTAACTTTTCATCTCTTTCCTCCCATTACAAATGTTGGGATCATGTTTGATCTGGCATGACACAATCAGACATTTACCGGGTTAGCTTGTGGGTGTCTATAAATAGAGAGGCCTCATGTCCTGTGAATTCGGGACAGTAGATGGGAAGCATAGAGAGAGAGGCAGCGGCGGGCAGGAGACACTTAGGCTATTTCTTCATAGAAGGATTTTATTATTATAATAACAGAGAGAGGAGAGAGAGAGAGAGAGAGAGAGAGAGAGAGAGAGAGAGAGAGAGAGAGATTAGGGGTGAAATAGGAGGATGGTGGAAGGTGTGGGTCAGGTCCTGTCATCTTGGAGGTCTCTAGGTGTCTGTCTCTTGGAGGAGCTGAGAGAGCAGATCACACTGGAATTGCACAGAATCTGCAAAGATCTGAAAAACAGCTGAAACAGGTTTACATTTTTACTGTGTCAAAACAAGCTTTGGCATAGGCTATGACTCTGGGCTGCTTTTTGTAGTTTGTCTCAGGGGCAAGGGACTACGCATCCTTTTCTGTAGCTGCTTCGAGCTGGAATTGGTCATCGTCATAATCAGAGCTTACAAAGGGATGCTTTGCTGTCCAGAGACAGAGCTGGTTGCAGAAGTGCCAGCAGAATGAACTTTTCTTAAGATGCAATTGCTACAGTGAACCACCTGGCCTCTGCAACAACAAAGATGGTGTTTGCCTGACTTCCAACCACGTGACCCACAGGGATTTTTGTTTGTTTGTTTGTTTGTTTTTTAAAGTCAGTAGAGAGCCAAAAGTTGGCAAAAAGCAGGGGACAGTAATCATGGAGCTCAGCAGCTCTGGGTACCACAGCATAAAAGCACAGGGGCCCTGCAGCCAGCACAGTGCCAGCAGAGATGCCCCTTTGAGAAGACAGACTGTGCTGCAAAAACAACTGTCCAGACCAGAAGTCTAATGGCCAGTCCAAGACTTTGGCAGGCAGAGGCTTAAAACGAGTTCAGTGAACCTATGTCCCCAGGTGAGGTAGGTTCATCTCTTGGCATCCCAAAGAACAAAGCATGAGCTGGCAGAAGTACCTAAGCTGTCATGGTCACATTGCCCAGAAGGGCTGAAAGTCTAGAGGGGCTTTTCCAACCAATCTGCCACCCAGAACACAGAGAGACCAGTGACCTCAAACAACCAAGACCTCAATTATTGCCAGAAATAAAATGTGGATGGTAATGGAATCCCCTGGAGGGGTCATTTACCATTTCGAAGGTTTGGTTTTATTTTAAAAAAAATATAATTTATTTATATTTTGTGTACATTGGTGTTTTGCCTGCATGTATGTTTTTGTGAGGGTATTGGATCCCCTGGGACAGGAGTTACAGACAGTTGTGAGCTGCCATGTGGGTTCTGGGAATTGAACTCAGGTCAAGAAGAACAGTCATTGCTTTTAACCACTGAGCCATCTCTCCAGTCCCCTTGAAGATTATTTCAGGGCATCATAGCTGTGTAAACAGCACCATGAGAATCTCTGGTGAGTCACAGCACCAAATATTGGGATCATGTGCTTGATCTGGCATGATAACATAGCGCCATTATCTGGTTAACTGGTGGATGAACATGAAGAGAGGCCTCATGCCCCATGGACGCAGGAAGGTGGACAGGAGGTGCAGACGAAAGTGGTGGTGGGCCGGAGACACTTAAGCTGTTTCTACATAGGAGGATTTTATTAATAAGAGAGGAGAGGGAGAGAGAGAGAAAGGGAGAGAGAATAGAGAGAGGGAGAGGGGCAGAAGGAAGGAGGGAAGCAATATGCAGGAAAGTATCCAGTTGTGGGAATTCTTGAATGGGGCTTGACGTCAGAACTGGGGGCGGGGCGGGGGCGGGGCTTCAGAGGCTAGAATAGAATCCTAACCTGTCTTCTTCCTCTTCCCCAATAGCCCCCATCTCGTGAATTAGTATGTGCTTGAGTCTGTTCGCGCGTGTGCATGTGCGTGTGCGTGTGCGTGTGTGTGTGTGTGTGTGTGTGTGTGTGTGTGTGTGTGTGTGTAAAACCTAAGTTCCACATATGAAACATGGGATAGTTGTCTTGGTGGCTCACTTAGGGGTTTACTTATTTGAAGCAAAGAAAGATAGATATTAATATTTGTGCTGGCTGGGTTTTATGTCAACTTGATACAAGCTAGAGTCATTTGATAGGAGGGACCCTCAACTGAGAAAATGCCTCCATAGGTTGTGGGCAAGCCTGGAGGGCATTTTCTTAACTAATGATTGATGGGAGAGGTTCTAGTCCATTGTGCTTGGTACCATCCCTGGGCTGGAGGTTCTGGGTTCTATAAGAAAGTAGCTTGGGGGAGACTAAAGGGGGATCTGTGGTTGGCATATAAAATGAATTTTAAAACTGTGAAATAAAAAAATCCAATGAAAAGAAAAAAGAAAAGAGGCTGAGCAAGCCATGATATGCAAGCCGAAGCACCTCCATGGCCTCTGCATCAGCTCCTGCGGAGATTCCTTTCTACTTCTTGTTCTGACTTCCTTTGAGGATGAACAGGGATGTGGAAGTGTAAGTAAAATAAACCTTTTCCTCCTCAAGATCCTCTTGGTCGAGGTGTTGCATCACAGCAGGAGTCACCCTAACTAAGACAGTATTTATTGTTGCCTGGATCAGAGCAAGGCTGATCTGAGAGGCTTTGTTGTGCCCCCTTTTTTTTCAATCAATTAACTCCTTAAACAATAAGTACATGAAACATTGAAATTAGCATTTATTTCCATCATAATAATTACATGAATTATCATCATTAATTTTATTTAAATATGGCTAACACCTAAATTTCCTCACCCTCTCAACAGCTACAAAGTACCTGCAATATGCCTAACACTGCCCTATAACATGATGATTATCTGGAAAATCTTATAGGTGAAGACGTCAATGTGACTTTCCCTGAGGTCATTGAAGGACTCCATAGTCCCCTAAAATCCTGAACATCAAAATGCCACCTGAAGTTTGAACTGAGTCGCTTTCAACAGAGGATTTGTTTTGTGTTAAGATTTAAAAGCCATCTGAGTCCGGTAGCTATTTTATCTTTATCAGTAAAAGTTCTGAGCGTAGCTTTAGGCCAGTGCTTCTCAACCTTCCTAATGCTGTGACCCTTTAACACAGTCCTTCATGTTGTGGTGATCCCCAAACATAAAATTATTTTCATTGCTACTTCATAACTGTAATTTGCTACTGTTATGAATTGTAATATAAATATCTGAAATGTAGGAAATTCGATATGGGTGAAAGGGTCATTCAACCACCAGAGGGGCCATGACTCACAGGTTGAAAACTGTTAATTAGGCAAAGATAGGAGAAATCCTAAAGAGGTCTGTATGTGAAGAGGAAGCCTGGACTGGGAAGATGCTCCAATAGGTATAAAATAAGTCTTAACAACATGAGGACCTGAGTTTGGATTGTTGGATGCACATGTAAAACCTGGGCATGGTGCCATGTCCCCAGCAATGGGGAACAGGGAGTAGACAGGCAGAGCCTTAGGAGCTAGCTGACAAGCCAGACTCGGCAATTGCTCAGCTCCAGGCTCTTGAGAGACTCTGTCAAAAAATAAGGTGGAAAGCAAATGAGACAATGTCAACTTCTGGTTTGCATACATACACATACATGTGTATGCTCACCCCCCTCAACTCATGCATATCTGCACATACATGAACATGTGCATTCACTGCACACACAGCAAAAAAGAAAAAAGGGAAGCAGGGAAAAAGAGATAGGGGAAGGAAAGAAGGAAGGAAGAAGGAAGGAAGGAAGGAAGGAAGGAAGGAAGGAAGGGAGGAAGGAAGCTAGGTCTGGGCATGTCTGTAATTCTAACCCTAGTGAGTGAGAAGCTGAAGCAGGATAGTTGCTGGACTGAAGCAAATATGGGCTGTGTAGTGAGCTCTACACCAGTCTGGAACTGCACAGTGAGACCCACTCTCAAAAAATAAAAATATTGGATTAAAGAGAAAGCTGAGGGGAAAAGGACATTGGAGTTGAACATGAATTTTGACCCTGAGAATAACTGTCTACCAGCTCCTGGGTATTCCAGCAGCAACCAAATTTCTCTTCACTCAGGTCCACCCAGCTCTGGACTGGTTCCCAGGGTCCCCAGGCTTTTGTGTGACTAGGCAAGTTTCTGGCCAGCCACCCTACCGGGAACACTAGCTATGCACACTGGGCTCATGACTAACAAACATTGTTGCCACCAACATCCTCACAGAGCCTACTCTTCATCCTGTGACACTTGTCCCCTTAGGAAGGACAATGGAAAGTGAAAGGCTGTGAAGAAACACTCTTCTACATTTGCAAAAGAGCAGGCCAAGTCCTTGCTGATAAGGAATCAGGATGCCAAGAGGTAAGCATGGTAACCATGACAATGGAATACCAGGACTACAGAACCAGCAGAGCTGTGCCCAACATGATCAGAGGAATCCCTTCTGAGTGGACCTCCCCTCTACAAGTCATATCAGCTGGGGCACAGAAAGCTTTCTAGTCCTGGGAAGGACATGTCTTACTGTGTTCTTTGACCTAAAACTATTTAAAAAAAAAAAAAAGTTACAAATGTAAATGATCAGCTGGATGTGGTAGCACAAGTCTTTAATCCTGGAGACAGAGGCAGGTGGATCTATGTGAGTCTGAGGCCAGCCTGGCCCACAGAGCAAGTTCCAGGACAGCTAGGGCTACACAGAGAAACCCTGTGTGTGTGGGTGGTATAAACAATCCATATTCCTTCTATTAAAACCAATGGTGATCACTTGACACCCAACACCCGACACGTGATTCTCACAGTTCTCCAGTGGGATGCCAGGGAGTGTGGGCACATTCTTCAGAGGCAGAGTTCAAGCATCTGTTGCCAGGACCCCGCTTTCCTTTTACCCTTTTTAACCTTAAATATTGTCACAAATACAGCAATGTGGGAAGTGTGTGCATGACATATTTGTTACTTGAGAAAAGTATGAAAAAGCTGTGCTTGGTGTAAGTGACAAGGTATCTTTACATACTTTACACAAAGTCTGTTACTTTAGCTTTAATCTAAAAATCAGAATATTATGTTTCAATTTTTAATGCATTTAATATTTTGCAGGAAAGTTTTGTGAAATCTGTCAGTTTTAAGATCTGTTTCTGTCTGTCTCTCTCTTTGCCTCCTCCGCCCCCATTTGCTCTCATTCTTGCTCTGGCTGGCTGTATTCTAAAATGATATAAATATTTTATGAAATTCTATTTTTTTCTTCCCTAATCCACCTATTTATAGTCCGACTAAGGAGTGATCCATTCGGCAGAAGCTATGCTTTCTTCATTAATCAATGTGTACACACATGAGCGACCCTGCTCACTCCATCTGGACAATACTCCTGCCATAGCTGACACGCCACCACATTTAAGAACTGCAATTTCTGACTCAGTTCTAGCTGTCACAGACCTAAGATCAAAGCCAGCGGGGTTGCAAGAGCATAACACAAACAACTGATGCGATCTTTAAATGCCGCTTTTCTGTTTCCTCTTCCAGCTGGCATCACCAGTCTTTAAAGATTTCATGTCCAGAGATAGTCCTTGTGTTATGGCACATTTCCCATTCATTTTATTTTGTACCAGTCTATGATATGAACACAGCTCCCCTGGTCTTTTTGTTGTTGTGGTTTCTCATTGCTGCTGTTTTACCTGTATCACAATGGTTTTGCTTTAAATGACAAGCAGGTAACCTGGGGGAAATTCTGTTTCCCCAGACAATGGCTCTGCTGTCGCCTCTAAAGATAGCTTTAACGAAAGCTCATCTTTCTAATAAAACTCGAGATTCAAAGGCCAGGATGAAAATCTGAGAGCTTAGAGAGTTAGAATAGCAACAGGCCAGCTTCTGCTCTTTACTGGTCCAGGATGCCTCTTCCCCTCCACCTCACTCCAGCTAAAAATTCGATACAGTTAGCTGCTAACCCTGCCTTGCTGAGCCCAGGTTAATTTTGTTTAATAACACAAAAGCAGCACATCTTTACATGGCATTAAAGCATAAACAAACATAGCACATCCTTGTCCAGGAACAAATATTCCACAACAATTGCTTCAGTAAAACTCTCTAAATAATCGGTACGTGCATAGTTAATTTATAGAATGAGTGTCAAAGCCAGGGTTGTTCGGTAATCCTAATACTCAAGAGGCTGAAGATCATGAATTTGAGACCAGCCTGGATCAGGCTAGCCTGTGCTACATAGCAAGATGCTGTCTATGAATAAATAAATAGATAGATAGATAGATAGATAGATAGATAGATAGATAGATAGACAGACAGACAGATAGATAAATAAATAGGGATAGATAGATAGATAGATAGATAGATAACCTTGGTGACCTCACAGGGAAAAGAGTAATTTTGATTTCCCTCTGAGTTTTCTGAGGTGTTGGACAGTCAGTGTGACCAATGTTTGTATCTTACTATTCCAAAGCTACTAATAAATAAGAAACACTTTGCCACAAAGGTCAAATGTCAGTCATTCTTCCTCCTGTCTTTCTGAGATCAGCCCAGGGATACTTGATGGGGCTCCGGCTAGAGCTTTTACATTGAAGCCCCAGAACAGAGTGCAAAGGTAGAGCAGAGCAGACCGTGGGCGGATGCAGGAACTCCGTGATTGGCTTCCTGGAGTTTTTCTGAACTGAATTAGCCAATTTCTACAGTGTTCTAAAATTAACTATGTAACTAAGACCTTTTCCGAGAAATATCCCAGAAATCGTTATGTGTCTGATCAAAAGCTGGTTTTCACTGGAACGGCATGAAATGATGAGCATTTTAAACTAGTGAACAAGTACAAATGGACAAAGTCATGTGACTTAGTAATATTTGAAGCAGAAGTAAATGAAGTCAGATGAATTGGAATGATTGAGCAACCATTGTACCATATGACTTTAAGGAATAGACCCACTATACTTTGTTCCTGGGCTAGCCCACAGTCATCTTTGTCTGCGTACCCAAGCCTACCTTCTTACGCCCCCAAAAATCCAACCACTTAATTCGGGACAAATCATAATCATACATGAGTCTCTGTGTTAGGGAGCCATTTTTCTCTTGGAAGCATTATGATCCAAACAAGACCACCATTGGATGGTCTTCGGATGTAGCTCAGTTGCAAAGGGCTTGCCAATCTTATAAAGAGCCTGGGTTCCATCCCCAACGCAAGGCTAACCTGGGCAATTTAGGAGGTTCTAGGTTAGGCAAGTGCAGGCTATCATGACTCAAATCAGCAGCAGCAATGAAAAACCATCCTGGATTTCAGAAGAACTAAGTAGACCTTCGATCCCGGAGGCCCAGCTGACCCACTGGTTAGTAACTCTACTTAAGTCCCTAAGAACCCAAAACTGCTAATGCAAAATCAAACTGAAGATTCCATAACGCTTCCCACTATCTAGAGCCCTAACCTCCAAGTTTGTGAACTCTACTCAAGGTCTGACCTGCATTTTCTCCTTTGATCCTGGGGACAGTCATGAATACTACCCTTATCCCCACTTTGCAGAGGAGAAAGCTAGATGTGGGGAGATTGTGGTTCTTAAAATGCATCCATTATTTACAAGTAAAGTGGCTTAGTGAGGAAGCCAGAATTCGAACAAATGAGCATCCTCCCTCCATGGCCAATATGTTATTCTTACCCAAACATCACAGCCATTTATGAGCTTGAAGAGAGGAAAGAAAGGCAGCTCTTGAGTCAGTACCCTTTGTTTGTTTGTTTTGCAATGTTTTTCCTCCTTTATTTTCAGTTTGTTCAAGATTTTTTAAGTTGGCTACATTTTTTTAAAAATGTAAGATAAGAAATCAGCTCAATGTGTAAGTGGCTGTAGCTGTATCAATTACAGACAAATGTAAAAATGACAGAAAACAAAAACTCAGACAGAAAGCTAGTGGGGGAGGGGTCTCCCGGCAGTTAACTAAATCAGATTGTGTCTCTTTCTCGGTTTTTTTTTTTTTTTAAGGGATGGGAGAGACATGGTCAATTTTGTTACAAAATCGACACGGTCCTGAGAAACTTTGAGCAGGCTTCCAGTGGTTATTATTGCCCTCCTGCTCTCCTGACTGTTACCAGCAGGTGAGTGAAAGCTTTCTAACCTGACCCAGCTATGCAGGGGCTTTGTAATGACAAAAGTACAAGAGCTTGTCCAAGCATGTGTACAGAAGAATAGTGATTCTGAGTAGTTATTGAGATTCACTGAAATCTGGTGTTATTTCTAACTTGATTTTTTTAATGGTAAATAGTAAAATTTGAGGTGGCTTCTATTTTCCAAGAACATTCATTGATTATCTGGCTTTCTTATCACAGGCAGTTATATTTCGGTCTTGTGTTTGTAATGAGAATACGATGCCATTGAACAGTACGTGAATGCGATGATTAAAAGTTGTGGTTTGTTTGTTTAGCAGAAAAGGAACTAGAAAGAGAGTGGTGGGGCAGGAAAATGCCTCTTGGGGGAGTTTTGTTTAGACTTAGACTGCTCTGTACACAGGTGTCTCCCTGACAGTAACAGAGAAACTATACATGCTTATTTAAAATTTGAAGCACACAGCGCTTCTTGGCCTTTTGGCAAAGATCAAGTGTTGTATCTGTTCTTATCAGTCTACAATCTGATACATCCTCTACTGAGGACAATATATTAAATGGGTTTTGGGGACTAGGGGTTGGAATAGGAGCTTGCTCCATCCACTCCATGCATTGACTTGGTATTGCAGTACCTCCAGGAATGGTACACAAAGATAAAAAAAAGTACGCAACAGATGTGTAAAGAGAATAAAAGTCTCATAACAAAAGTGTGTTTATATTAATGACCAGTAGAGAGTGAAGTCTGGGAGACCAGCTGTTCCATGCCCAACACAGCAGTAGAGTAGAATTCTTCAGTGGTTCCATGGGAAACTATACCAGCTGAGTGCGTCATTTCTGTGAGTTCAAGGCCAACCTGGTCTACATAGTGAATCCCAGGCTAGCCGGGCTATATTTGATACTCTGTCTCAAAATAAACAGACACACACAAACACACACACTCACCCTGCTCTCCCTTTGGAAGTCCACATCCACAGTCATTATCATGTCCTTTCCCTCCCATACTCTTCCTTCAACACAGCATTCAGAAATGCCTGTTTCCTCTGTCTGATATTCCAGACTGATTTTATTGAATATAAAATATCACATATGTCCTTATGCTTAGGAAAGAGACTGGCACTTTGAAGAATGACCTGGCAGCACTTGGTGGACTGCATGGCCCTCAATGAGGCAGAGCACATGCTCGGCTGTTTCTGCTTCGGTATTTCTCAGTCAGAGCTTCCAGGCAGAGAGACCCTCTCCTCCCTCAGCTCCCTGAAGCTACAAGAGCATTTGAAGTGGCAGGTTTTCTAGTTAGAGATTCATCATTGGACATTACAGGAGTCTGACCAATGAGACCAGCCTCCTTTTACAATTATAATTTCATTGTATTTTGCATTAGAAAAAAATTGTTTCATCTTTTTAATATCTTATAGTTTTCTTTTCTATTGAATATTTACTGAGTATATAACACTGTAACCCAAATTTCTTCCTTTGAGGAGATAGAAACAAGGTCTCCCCTTCCTCCTAAGGACCCAGTCACAAAGTGAGGCATGATTCTGCTAAAGTTCCCTCCGGGAAACCAGTGAGTTTATTTGGCTTTCTTGCAAAGCATAGATGATGGGTTATTTACAGGGGCATGAAATGCTCCTACCCAGCACTTGGAATTTCTTTACCCAGCAGGAATGAGGTCTTCCAGGTAGCTGCATTGATGGAGGCTTCTCCCCACCTGGCTTTCAGAGGCCAGTATATTCTAGCCTCTTCCCAAGGCCATATGCAGCTGCATAATCAGCCAGTATGAAGGAGTTGAGTACCGAAGTAGCATATGAGGGTCTTGTGACCTCCTCACCCCTCCATGTAGATTTAAACAGACAACAAAGCCAGCTAAAATAATCCCTATGCACATGGGGCACAGACAAATTCTCCAACATGCCAGTAGCTTGGCTGATAGGACAATCAGGATCTCACATGCCCACACAGTGTTAATTACTTTTCACACATTACCTGATCATTTCAAATATATAGTCATGTCAATGTTTTTATTAGAAAATTCCTTATTGTCTATCAGTTTGGGGAAGAATACTATATTTAACACTGACATGCTTTTTAAAGAAATAGAGGTGAGCATGACTGTATCTTTTGCAGCCCGGAATTGAAGAGACAGAACATTACATGAAGAAAACATGTGAGGGAGGAAGAGTAGCAGACCAGATGAGCAAGGCCCGAGTAGCCTTACAGATCATTCAGAGTGCCAGTGGGACCCAAGCCAATGCAGACGTCTGCTAAAGTTCAAATCCTTCCTAGTCTACCTTTTGGACCTCATCCAATGCTTAGAGAATTTCAGAGGACAAAATGTTTCATTTCCTCCAAACTGGATACGAGAGGATTCTATAAACATTTGTGAGGCTTTTGTTTGTTGCTTTGGCAAACTATATTTAGCAGCTAACACTTGGATATAGTCTGGCTCTAAAGCAGAAGCGTCACATTTGGATTTTGTGGTGGTTGTTTTCATTTCAGCCATGTCTTAGTTAAGGTGAATATTGCTGTGATAAAACCCCAGGACCAAAAAGCAACTTGTAGAGGAAAGGAGTTACTTGGCTTACACTTCCACATCACTTTTCTTCATTAAAGGAAGTCAGGGCAGAAATGCAACAGACGGGGAACCTGGAGGAAGGAGCTGATGCCGAGGCCATGGAGCTGCTTACTGGCTTGCTCCTCACGGCTCTTACGGTCTTTCTTTCTTTCTTTCTTTCTTTCTTTCTTTCTTTCTTTCTTTCTTTTTCTTTCTTCCTTTCTTTCTCTCCTTTCCTTTCTTTCTCTTTTTTCTTAAAAAAAATTTAATTTACATCAGTTTCCTCTTCTTCCTCTCCTCCCATTTCTACCCCCCACCCCCACCCCCACTCCTCCTCTGTTTCTTTTCAGAAAGGGTCAGGCCTCCCATGGGTATCAACAAAGCATGGCATATCAAGTTGCCCTAAGGCTAAACACCTCCTCTTGTATTTAGGCTGGGCAAAGCAATCCAATATGAGGAACAGATTTCCAAGAGCCAACTAAATCATTAAGGATGGCCGCTGCTCCCATTGTTAGAAGTCCTACAAACAGACCAAGCTACACAACTGTCACATATATGTTGAGGGCTGAGGTCAGTCCCATGCAGGCTCTCTGGCTATTGGTTCAGACTCTGAGATTCTATGAACCCATGTTAGTTGTTTCTATGGATTGTTTTGTGATGTTCTGTCCCCTCTGGCTCCTGTAGTCCTTCCTTCCTTCCTCTCTCTCTCGGCCTAATGTTTGGTTATGAGTCTCTGTGTCTGTTTCCATCTGTTACTGCGTGAAAGCTGTATATAAACTATTGCTAGGAGTGTTAGCAGAGGTTACTCTTGTAGACTTGTGGGAATTTTCCTTGTATCAATTTTCTTCCTGTCCCTGAAGACCCCCTCCCCACGTATCTCTCAAGTTCTCATTCCCACCCATGATATCTCTTATATCCCCCTCCAAGGGAATCCATGTACTACCACCCCACTTGGGCTCTCCTTGTTACCTAGCCTTTCTGAGCCTATGAGTTGTTGCATAGTTAGTCTTTATTTTACAGCTAATATTCAATTACCCATAAGTACATATTATGATTGTCTCTCTGGGTTTGGGTTACCTCAATCAGGATGATTTTTTCTAGCTCCATTCATTTGCTGAGATTCTCCCTTCCATCTCCTGGATTCTGTTGGTTATGCTTGCATCTGGAGTTCCAGTTCACTTATTCAGATTTTCCAATTCCAGAATTCCCTTGGTTTATGTTTTCTTTATTGCTTATATTTTCATTTTCAGGTCCTGGACAGTTTTATTTGCTTCCATCAATGACTTCTTTGTTTGTTTCTTGATTTTCTTGATACTTAAAAAGATTTATTGATTTTCTCCATTTTTTTTGGTTGCCTTTTCCTCCATTTCTTTAAGAGATGTTTCCATTTTCTCTTTAAGAACCTCTATCATCTTAATAAAATGATTTTTAAGTTTATTTTCTTGTGTTTCAGCTGCCCTAAAACATTCAGGTCTTGCTGTCTTAGGATAGCTTGGTTCTGACATATTGTGACATACTGTTCTTTTTGTGTTCTTACACTGGTATTTAGGCATCTGGATTTGGGATGATTATAAGTCTAAGTGTTGATTCCTGTGTTTACCTTTGTTGGATGGGTGTTTTGCTCCTTAGTTTCTGCTTCCTCTTTGGTCTTCTGGCCTAAATGGCCAAGGGTTCTGGTGGGTATTCAGGTCTAGTAGAGTGTCTCGGCTGGGGTTTTAGGGGCCTTAGGTCCCTTGATTCATTCTGGCTCCCAGTAAAGCAGAAGTCTTCTTGACTCTCTAGGTCTGCCTTTAATAAAGCTTGAGTCTTCTTCTGGGGTACCTAGGACCAGCCTGGCCTCTGGTAGAGGTGCTGAGGCTGTTCTTCTGACTGGTATGAACTGTGTCTGGACCTATAGAGTCTACAGAGGGCAGTTGTGGGTGGTGTGGCCTGACCTCAGTGACACTGGGGTTAAGGGGAGGGTCCAGGAACCACAGGGCCAGGGAGATCTGGAATGGCTTTGGCCTGGGGTAGGGTCCCAGGGGATCAAATTCAGGGTGGGGGTGAAGTTCCACTGCTGGATAGGTCACTCACCCATTCTTTTATTATTTTTTAATTGATTATTTTGGAGTCTCACATTATGGTCACCTCCTAGTCTTCCCATGTCTTCCTCCCACTATCATGACCCCCCCCCAAAGTCCATGTTGTATTATCCATATAGCCACTGGAGCCTGATCAAAGAGGATGAATCTTTCTCTGCCTGCATCCATGCCAGAGACCATTAACTGAGGAGATCATATAGTGGCCAACTCCTACCTGCACTGCACTGTCAGTTGCTGGTAAGGGGCAGGGCCAGCTTTCCTGTGCAGAGACATTAACATGACTTCAGGAAGCAGCCCTGAGCACCACAGGCATCTGTGTGGGCTTTAGTGGTAACACCAGCTGCAAATACCAACACAGACCTTGGCTCACTCATGGCCTTCAGTGACTAGTCATGGCCTAGGTCACTCACATCAGTGGGGCACCTCAGGCAGTAAAGCCAAAGGACATCACCAAAGTTTCAGCCCTCTTCCCAGACTGCAGAAGTCCACATGGATCTCAGGCTTCACTGGACCTGGGGCAGCAGCATGAACCACAGACACAAATATGTCCTCCTATGGCATCATGGGCCACAATGGTTCTTCAAGACAGTCCCATCCAGAAAGTGTGATCAATGCTGGAATGTTTTACATCTGAGAAAGCTGGGCACTATAAGGGAGGTCTTCTCAAACACAGGAGACCCACTAACAGGCTTAGGACTCATATGCTTTCATAACTGATTTCCCATTTGAATTACAGACCCTTCTGTCACTCTGAGCACCTAGATTTGTAGCTAATTGTTAATTGATTTTTCCACAGTTTGCACAATGGAGTGGTAGGTTTGATGGGTGAAATTAAAACCACCTGCTGCAAATTACTCATTTCTTTTGTTATGGGGCAACTGCTTCTGGTTTAGGACTTTTTAATGCATTGTGGAACAGAAAGGGGAAGAAAAACAGACACTCCTTTCTGAATAATAGATTTTAATTTACTGAATTACCATTTCAAACAAACAAACAAACCCTCTTCTAGTCTGGCCACTTTGATTCCAGACAACAGGATGCAAAAAACAGTGATACTGCAGATTACCTTCTATATACTAAATAGCTAAGATGATGAGTCATGAATCAATCAGCCATGAAAAGTTTAATAGAAAATAATGCAAGTGATACTTGATTTTGTAAATTTTCCAAAAAAGAGATATACAGCCATATCTCTCAGTGTCGTGCTTTAAAAGCCATATGCCCCTAAACACAATTTGATTTAATGTAAGATATTCATGAAATCAAATGTATCACTGTCAACACTTTAAGTGAACATGAATAGCCTTAAATGCTTTCATAGTATTGTCCACCCACCAACACCACCCATCTCTGGTTTTTCTTCCTACACTAAAAACTCCATATTTATTCAGTAATGCCTCCCATTCCCCACCTACCACCCATCTCCTAATGAACATTTTTCTGTTTTCATTCTCTAGAGGTTGGACTATTACTAAATATAAATTGAAGCATCTTCAATTTGTGTTGCTGTACCCGACTCATTTCACTTAGCTCAGTGCCTTCAAGTTTTGCAACCTATGCCAGAATTTTCTTCCTTCATAAGGCTGATTAACATCCCATTGTTTATATACACATTGTGTTTTCCAACTTACTCATCAGTAGGCATTTGGATTGCTTCCACTGTCTGACAACTGTGAAAAATGATACTTTAAATGAATATACAAATTTGAGTTCTTTATTTCTATTCCTTGGGGATATACTCAGAAGCAAGATTACTGAATCACATGATGATTTCATCTTTAATATTTTGAGGAGTTGCAAAACTGCTTTCCATATTGATCACATCATTTCACACCCCTCACCAACAGAACACAAGCCTCTAGTCTCTTCACATTCCAGACTTCATTTATTTTTTAGTTGTTTTTCCTTTCTTTCTTTTTTTAGAATAGTTATTCTAGATATACCATAGTATTTCATGGTAACTGTATTTTTTTTTAATTCTTGGCTGTGGGTCTATTTTTTCTACACTATGAATATGTATTACTCTGGCTGGTTAGTAAAAAGCTGACAGGTAGGTATCTGAACAGAAACTTAGGTGGGATAGCCAAACTGAAAATGATGGGAAGAAGGAGGGCAGAGTGGGGAGAGACACCAGCCAGCTGCCAAGCAAGCAGGATGTGTAAAAACATGATGTAACAAGTCATGAGCCACATAGCAAAGCATAGATAGATTTAAGTGTAAGACTTAACTAGTAATGAGCCTGAGCTATTAGCCAAGCATTTATAATTTATACTTAGCCTCTGAGTCATTCATTTGAACTGAGCGGTTGGAACAGGAAACATCCACCTACAATTTCTCTTGATGATTATCAGTGTTGGGTGATTTCTAATGTGCTTATTGGCCATTTGTACATCTTCATTAGAGAAACTTCTACTTAAGTCCTTGGCCCTTTTAAAACTTAGGGTATTTATTATTGAATTATAGGGGTTCTTGATGTAATCTGTGTATTAAACTTTTATCTGTTACATTATTTAAAATATTTTATTTTTTGTGATTATCTTTTCACTTTTTATATCTTTTATGGCCAAAAAGCTTTTTCTTTTGATGAAGCCCGATTTATCTGTTTGCTATTTTATTGTCTGTCCTTTTGGTGTCAGATCAAAAAAATTTACCAAATCCAATGTCATGAAACTTTTCACATGTGTTTTATTCCAAAAATTTCACAATTTTAGCATTTCATGTTTATGCTTTTGATATACTTTGAGTTCATTTTTTGAACACAGTGTAAGGTAAGCGTCATGTTTTGCGAATGTATATCCAGGATTCCCAGAACCACTTGTAAAAAGGGCTTCCCAATGGTCTTAGTACCTTTGTTGGAAATTATTTGAACACATATGCAAAGTTTTACTCTTGTGACTTCTTTCAGCTTATTCCACTGGTCTGTATGTCAGTCTTAAACTAGCACAAACCATTTTGATTACTGTAGTTCTGAAGTAAGTTTCAAAATAAAGTATCTGAGACATCCAACCTTGTTCTTTTTCATGTTCATGTTGGTGATTCAAGATCTCTTGAAACTTACATGGATTTCAAAATTAATTTTGTATTCTGGTAAAGCAGATTATTGAAGTTTTCGATGATTGTATTGAACATATAATTCACTGTGGAAGTGGACAAGTCAATAATAGTAACTTTTCTCAGCTATAAGTATGAGATATCTTTCCAGTTTGTGTATTTTTGTGGGTCGCAGGAGTTGGTTTTTATTTGTTTGTTTGTTTTCCTTTTTAACACAGGGTTTCTCTGTGTAGCCCTACCTGTCCTGGAGCTCATTCTGAAGACCTGGCTGCTCTTAAACTCAGAGATCCACCTGCCCCTGTCTCCGGAGTGCTAGAATTAGATAGTTGAGAGAACATTTGCAGAAAATATTTACTAAAGTTTGATGAAACCCACATGCTCTGCCGCAGTGAATACCTCAGTTCACTGAAGTCTATGGGTTAGGGTGGGGGTGAGGGCAGGAGTAGGGGGTGGCCCTTAGCCACTCAGTGTCTCATCTTTTGTTTCTGTCCCTTCTCATTCCCTTGAGGCTCCTTGATTTTATAAATGGTCTCATTGCTTTGGTTCCCTGTAACAAGCGAACAATGCATGCAATAAAAAGAGCCTAAAATTGAATGTTAAAAGTCCAATGTACTTTCCCGTGTGGTTTCTTGGGTTATTTACCAGGCCTTATGTTTCCCTTTGACTCAGCAGATCTGCCCAGAATCACCACCATTTGGAGGTCCCTTTAACTTAATGTGCCTTAAAAGTAGTTTCAAACTAAGCTTTGAATTCACTGCTGGTTGAGTTTAATACTCACGCTTTGTTATAGGTGTGTGTGTGTGTGTGTGTGTGTGTGTGTGTGTATAAACATGTATACACAAGTTGTCTATGACTGCTTTGGGTGTACTTGCATTTAAAATGGAGCATTGCCAGAAATCATTGGGAGCAAACTTGTTCTGCCGCTTGGGGGAAATGCTAGTGGGTGGGATGCCTTGGCTTTGTTGCAGTTTATCTTCAGTGAAAATACACATTTGAATAAGCCAAAGACTCCATATGCCTGTGAACAGACTGCTTTGGGAGGCATAAAATTGTTCCTCACTTCCTTCCTTACTAAGCAAGAGTGGGAAGAGGGCACATGTGTACTCTACAGGAGAAAATGCACATTCAGAAAAGCATAATGCCCGCTCTCTTCCCTCTCATCTCCTCTAACCCATGCCCAGCCTAAATATAAAATAAATATCTTTCTCTAAAAGACACATGGCTGTGCATGTGGAGGCCGCCAACTCCTCTACAGAACCAGACCTGGCCTCTGGTCCTTGGGACAATTACAAGAAGTAAGTCTTTAGGAACCACGTTCCCTCCATGTGTGTATATCTGGACTTGCACTGACATTTGACATCTGGGAGCAATACTAGCGTCTTTGTGTAGCTTCTTGTCCCATGTTCTAGAGGATGAACAGGAAGTGCTTGCTCTGGCTCCTTTCTGGGCACTTTATTATGTTTTAATGATGTTTTATCATCCAGAAACTTAGTTTAACAATTTTTTTTTCTTTCCCTCTTTTTTTTCAAGGTTCGAACAGGCTTTTATAAACAACTTCATCAGTAGCATAGCAAAAACACAGGACAGTTATTTTTGGATAGCTCTTCAGGACCAAAACAATACAGGAGAGTACTCTTGGAAGACTGTGGGGCAGAGAGCTGAGCCGGTACAATACACACACTGGAACACACATCAACCCAGTGAGTAGACCCCCTGCGGCACCAGCTCACCCCACCCCACCCCATCCCTGCAAGTCTGTTTTCTTGGCCCCAAATCCCTTTACCCTTTGGTCACTTCCTTTAATTCTCCTTTAAATGCTTCCTTAATGTCTCACGTAACTAGGGTAATCACAACAGGTCTACATGGGGTGACAAAGAGTGGCCATTTTGAAGCTCATACTTATCATGTGATGTTTTTAGGGATGCAGCTCTTACTGGAGAACACACTTGCCTTAATTATCAGAAAGTTTTGCCGTCATTGTGTCTTTACCCTATAGGTCTTCCTCACGGTCTATAAGTCGCAGGGCCTTAATCAGTCTAGAATAATACAGGAATAAGCATTTAATTGTTACCCAGGGCATCCCTGAGAGACTGTAGGCCCATTACTGGAATTCTATTCTTTTGGATCTTCATGGAGTTCTGATATCAAAATCCCATTAGTTCAACCTAACACATGCAGCTCTGGGTCCCGGTGCACAAATCTGGGCGTGGCTGGCTGTTTCAGAGAAGCTCATGGCTTTAGCCACAATCTACAGCAGAACAAGCATAAGAATAAGCTTTAAGTTCTAGGGAAGCTTAGGTTGCCAGCCTAGACTATGCGTTGCTTCTTTATGTCAGCATAAACACATTTGAAAGCCCCTGTCCCTTTCTTGTCTGTGATGGTCCATCAATACAAAGAAGGCAGAAAAGGAAATATGTCAGAAAGCTCAAGCTCTTTCCTCTCAGAAGCTCCCAGGATCTTTGTGTGAACATCTGGATACCAAACTAAAGAGAGTTTTCACTAAACTGAAGAGGGCTGAGTACTAGTGAACTGTGACAGGCAGGTGTTATACAGCATGCCTATGAAGAAGGCTGAAGCAGGAGAGTCAGGAGTTGGAGGCTAGCCCGGGCTATATAAGAAGCTGGTGGTCCCTTTATACTATTGTGGTGGTTTAAAGGAAAATGGCCCCATAGGAAGTAGCACTATTAGGAGGTGAGGCTTCATTGAAATAGATGTGGCTTGTTGAAGGAAATGTGTCACTGTGGGGGACAGACTTTGAGGTCTCCTATGCTCAACCTATACCAAGTAAAACAGTTCACTTCCTGTTGCCTGTGGATCAAGATGTAGAACTCTTAGCTCCTTCTCCAGCACCATGTCTGCCTGCACGCTGCCATGTTCTACCATGATGATAATGGACTAAACTCCTGAAACTGAAAGCCACCAGACTAAATGTTTTCCTTTATAAGAGTTGCTGTAGTCACGGTGTCTCTTCATAGTAACATAAACCCTGACAAAGACAACTACATAGAGATCCTGTCTTAAAAAGTCACACAAATTCAGTTTGTTTTTGGTGGGTGTGTGTGTGTGTGTGTGTGTGTGTTCCATGGAGCATGTATGTCAGTCAAAGGACAACTTTTGGAAGATCGTGCAGGTCCCTGGTTGTCAGGCTTGCCAGCAAGTGCTGTTAACTACTAAGCCATCTTGCCAGCCCATATATTTTTCTTCTTCTTCTATAAAAGTCTAGTCCAAGATTCATTCCTAATTTCAGCTTCAGAAAATGATAGGCAAAACATCTATTGTTTATGTCTAGGTTTTGTCCATAATTCTCACTACGGAACAAGACTATGTGCCTTGAGTTTTCTTGACCAGTTCCAATCTGTGTCTGTTACCTTGCAACGATCAATCACACTGGTTTTTTTATGCAGGCATTTCTCATTGGGATGAATCTCTATGAATTACGTAGATGCTCTAAGAAAAGGAGGTGCAGTAAAGAAAACGCAGAGTCTCCTCACCTCCCAGCACCAAAGCTTCTACTGTTAACTAGGGCTATCCCATTGGTTTTTCAGTGTGTTTGCAGCCTTTTATTTTGCTTTATATTTTGTGTATAGTGTATTCCCTCAAGAGTGTCTTTGAAGGTCTCTGTGAACACCGCAGCCAGCAGTGTCAAACTAAGAGGCAAGAAGGCAGTTTGGTTCATCATGACTCAGTAGCTGGTGTTGGTTCAACTTTAAGACTCTGACCTTGAGTAGTTTAAGTATACTTAAGCACAGAAAAATTTGGAATAAAAAGTTTCCTGGTGATAATTAACTCAACCCCCAGTCCACAAAGAAGCTTAAGACATGATGACATTAAAACTCTTTGTGAAGTACTAGTGACATCTTCCATAAAGAAGGCTTCTACACATTAACTGAGAAAACAGACTCAGTTTTGTATGTATAACCTGGGTGGGAAACAGGTTATACATCCCTCCCTTTGAAGAGACAAACCTGTGTGTTTAATATTCCTGGCTCTCCTAGAGCTTATCTGCGAACACAAGGACCTACATGCGTCCTACATGTGTGGTGCATCATTTGTATGCCTGGTACCCACAGAAGCCAGAAAAGAGTGTCAGATCCTATTGTTGTTGTTGTTGTTGTTATTTACAGTGGCTGCCCCTTAAGCAATAACTGTTCTAATCAGAAACTCTGCTGCTACCAGCAGTGGTTCAGCCCCAAGGGCTGAAACCTAAAGGGATTCTGTTCCCTTAGGCACTGACTCCTTCAAACCTACTAAGTGAAATTATCTATATCTCCATCCCTCTTCAGAACTGAAGATTCAAAGACTGAGATGGAATTCTGGTGATTAGAGAGACTGAATAGAAAGTAGCTAACTTTCTCCCTTTGCTTGCAATCTTACAAAACATCCTAGCGTCCTTCTCTCCATCACCACTTAAAGCCCTTCTCCACCTGGATCCTCCCACCACTTCCTGTCGGCTACTTGCTGACTCAGCATCCTGACCACAGGTGAATTTTATTGAATCAAACAAATGTAACATGTCTTTGTATCATTAAACAAAAATTCCTTAGTACAAACAAATGCAACACCTCTTAAAATAATATTATACAACAAGATCTCCTGTTACTGGAGTTACAGATGGTTGTGAGACAACATGTGGATGCTGGGACTTGAACCCAGGTCCTATGAAAGAGCAGTCAGTCCTCTTAAACACGGAAGTCATCTCTCCAATCCCAGCTTTTTTATTTTTTTAATTCACAGTTGCTCTTGGAGAACTTTTTACATTGATATTTATAAGTCAATACTTTTAACATCTCAATGAATATTTATTTTCAAATTGATATTATATTATTATATTAATTTTGGAAGGACAAACCCATTTAGGTCACAGAAATAGAAACACACAGGATGAGTGTTGTATGAAATATAAAATAAATCACTTTTAATGGTTAAAGCCAGGAAGGTTGATTATGAGTTATCATAGACATCCATAGAGGAAGTACTATTCCAATTCTATTTTAAAATATGGGAGAATTTAAGTCTATAAAAATAGAATTTTCTTTGCTTGAAAATACAAGAAGCCAAGGAATCATAGGGCAGCATCAGAGATTTCTGTGATTTCAAGTAACTAGAGGGTAAGTTATATGGAGACAAATTATAAAACATAAAACCAAAACATAGTAAACCACAGCTGAGATTGTAAGCTCAGGATTTTTCACTTATTCTCTAGGTATGGGCAGCGTTAACAGTTTGTATCAAGTAAATATCCAGATCAGAAATGCCTGCCTATAGATGTGGCTAGTACTTGTCATGTCTATATGAGACTCTAGGCTCCATCTCCAGGACACACACACACACACACCAAACAAATAAACAACTAGTCCTCACTGAGGACCTTAAATAGGATGAGAAACAGTGTGGTAGGATAGCTTAGTAAGTACAGAGTACCCACTACTGAGCCATCTACAAGGTGAGATTCCACTGTATGATTTTAGAAAAGCAAATACCTTTATTTCTTTATGATAAGATAAGTATGGTAATAGTGTCTACACTAACATGTTTGTGAGGATCAAATGCCATTTTACACAGTGGCTGCTGAATTGTAATCTTAGCCTTTCTCACTGCAGTGTGTAAGCTCTTACTGAAGTCTAGAACCCCTTGGTTAGTGTAGGATTCCTCACCCATACACACCAGGTGCAGATCCTCTCTGTGTGACAGGCCAGCCACTGATGTGAGCACCCTGCAAAATCCTAAGACTCCAAAGGACAGTCTGACTTACTAATGATTTCTTAACATTTTTAACCAGCTTTAAAAGTTTTAAAAGCATTCCTTTAGACTGCCTACTCTAAAAAAGAAAGGGAAAAGATCAAAGACGGCTATTTACACTCCTTTGGTTTGAATACTTGTACTTTCTGAAGAGTTCCGCTTCCAACCCAGCAAATAAGAAGCTCAGATGTTCCTAATTCACCATCCTAATAACAACTGAAAGCTAACGCTTCTCATGATTCTACTTATCCAAAAAATGGGACTAGGGGCAAAGCCCCACCCTCTATCCCTATCTTTCACAGGGGTCATTGGAAAACATATATATTTACATTATGATTCATAACTAGCAAAATTATAGTTATGAAGTAGCAAAGAAAATAGTTTTCTGGTTGTGGTCATCACAACATGAGGAACTGTGTTAAAGGGTGGCAGCATAAAGAAGGTTAAATTAAAAAGACAGACAAAGCCTTAACCTCCTGGGACAGAAATTCACAAGCAGGATCCTCCCCAGGGCTGAAATGAAAAAACTCCAAATGCACCTGTGAAATTGCTGGAGGCTGGGTGAGGATACCCTGAGAGCCTACCCCTCAGAAGAGTCCTATTGTATGAAGTTTCTGGCCCAGACTTTCAGGCCTAACCTCAAGGTTCGTACCTGCAGTTTCACAGAAAGACCCTCACATGCTTATTTTAATTTTATGCTGATTGACCTAGGGCCCAGGCATATTGCTAGCTAGCTCTTGCTCTTAAACTGAACCATTATTCTTACCTTGTTCAGCCATGCAGCTCGGTAACTTTTTCTTAGCAGCATTTCAGCTTCTTTCCTCTGTGTCTCCTGGCATCTTTGCCACATCTCTGACCTGCCCTTCCTATTCCCAGAGTTTTCTTAGTCTGGTAGCCCCGCCCACACTTCCTGTCTGCCTCTGGCCAAACAGCTTTTTATAAAACCAGTAGGAGGGACAAATATTTACAACATACCAATGTAATCACTGCAGGGTCCCATCACAGTGGCTGCCCCACTTCTGTGAGCTCTGCCTTCGGGAGCAATGTCAGTGTTTCACAGTGAGTGTTGGAAAAATCTCCTCACGATTTCAGTTGACAGAGAAATGAGAACATTCTGCCCTTGACAAAGCAAAAGAGGTCATTTGGGTGAGAAAGGTTAATGCCCAAGGCTGGCCTTCTCCAGCCAATTTGTCCCCATGAGGGTGAAAATTCAAATACCACAAACTAAAACCTTTAAGATACGGTCAGAGGGTGTGGAGCACACAATATTCATGTAATTCCTTTCAGATGTACCATATCTAAAACAGAAATATTGTTTTGGGCTTAATGGCAAAATGTACTGACTGAAGAAAATGAACCATCATCAGCAACAGTTGTATGATAGGAAGGTTGGCCTTATCAAGCAACTTTAGATTTACAATTAATATTCTGAAGGCTTTAATAGAAAGAGCATGGGAATTCTGAAGAAAAACAAACACAATAGCAAGTACAAGACACGAAGTATTCTAACAGAATTGAGGGGTACCTGTGGCTTATTAGTACCCCTCACTTCCTAAAAATGAAAGAGGACCTTGCACTTCAGGCTTTGACACAGAAACTTGAAAATCTGAGAAACAGAGAAAAAGAGACTGAAAGAAAAATAGCAAAGTAGCCAAGGGCTGTGGGATAACTAAGCATATTTAAATATGTTAAAAATGAGAGAAGATGGATGGGGAAGAAAGAAAGAGCCAGGATATTACCCTGGAAATGAGTGTCCCCAAACCAGAGATTCTAGAAGCTCAGAGAACACCAAGCAAGATGAATGCCCTCCTACTGAAAAGCTATAGCTACATATATCATTTTGTTTGTTTCTTTCTTTTATTAAAAATTAGATTTCTTTGTCATATAATATGTCTTGATTATAATTCCCTTCCCAGGACTCCTCCTGGTCCTTCCCACCACCTCCCCTCCAATTCATATATATCGCCATCTGTCTGTCATCACAAAACACACAGACATCTAAAGGATAATATTAAAATAAAATAGAACAAGATAAGACAAAAGCAAACATATCAGAATAGGATAATACAAACCAACAGAAGGAAAAGAGCCCAAGAAAAGGCACAATAAATATATATAGAACCAGAGGCCCACTTATTCTCACACTCAGAAATCCCAGGAAAATTATAAAACCAGATGCCATAATAGGTACACAAAGAACCTGTAGGGAAAATAAAAGAGAAACAAAAATAAAAATACTTTTTTAAAAGAAGACCCCCCCAAAAAAAAACCAGCATGACATCATGGTACAAGGAACCTCCAAAATGCAGCTGAGTTTTCTGTTGGCAATCTACTCCTGGGTGGGTGGGTGTTGCCCCAGTGATAATCCCTTGGAGGAAACTAATTCTTCATTTGTAAGTGACTATTGATTAGAGGTAGCTTCTGGGTTAGGGATGGGGACGTGTGTCTACTTTTCCTTTCAGCTCTAGGACCCCATCTGGTGCACACCCATGCACCTCGTGCATGCTTCCTCAGTCTCTGTGACTTTATATGTGTGTCCACAAGGCCTTGTTTCCTAAGTATCCTCCATCCCTTCTGGATCTTACGCTCTTTCTGAATCCTCTTCTGTGGAGTCCCTGAACCCTAAGGGCAGCAATTTGATGACGATGTCCCATGTAAAGCTGAGTGTTTCAAGGTCTCTCTCTCTCTGTACACATTGTCTGGTTGTAGATCTCTGTATTAGTTCCCATCTGCTATAGAAGAAAGCTTCTGATGACGGCTTAACAAAATACTGGTCTATGAGTAAGTATAGCATAGGAGTCATTTTATTGCTACATTCCTTTAGTAGAACAATAAATAGTATGTGGTTTTATCCTAGGTCCCCGTGTTATGTAGTCTCAGGTTCTTGGTCATAGTGTTAGGAATGGGATCTATCTTGTTGAGTGGACCATAAGTCAAATCAGATATCGGTTAGTTACTCCCATAAGCTTTGGACCACCATGACACTAGCATATCTTGCAGAAAGGACACTATAGTATTTCAAAGGTTTGTAGATGGGTTGGTATTTATCCTTCTCTTTAGATAGTATGCAGAGAACCTGCCAGTAGCAAGAACACTAACTCACAGCAATGAAAGGTCTAGGTAGGTGCCAGCTCAACTTTCTCATGTTCAATAAGTCATGTAGGCATTGTCTTCAGCAATGGGACCTCATTGTCACCTTGTGGAGGGCAGCCTATGATCTTGGCAACAGCCTGGGTTGTGTGAGGGTTTCCATGGGAACCCTTTGTTCAATAACTCAATTAGATATAACCCATTTCCAGGACTGGAAGGTTCGTTTGGTGACAAGAATGCCCAAATGGGGCTCTGTCTCCCCATTTTTTTGAGATTTCATTTAGATTGTCTTCGTATATGTATATATTTTACATATCTTCTACTGTATTGGGTTTCCATAGTACTCCTAAAATGACCCTTAATTTTAGCTGTCTTTCTCTATATTCCTTTCCTTACCCTTCTCTCCCCTTCCCTGTTTGATCAGTCCATTTCAGCCCCCCCTTGCCCTCAGTTTCTATTTATAGCTATATATTTTATTTCCCTTTCCTAGGAAATCCTATCTGTCCCTAACTCCTCACTCTAGACCTAACCTTTGTAGTTCTATGGACTGCAGCTTGGCTATCATTGATTTAATTGACTTAACAGCTAATATCTACATATAAGCAAATACATATGGTATCTGTCTTTCTGGGTCTTGGTTACCTCACTCAGGATGATTATTTTTTATAGCTCCATCCATTTACCTACAAATTTCATGATATTACTTTTTAATAGCTGAGTAATATTCTATTGAATAAATGTATCACTTTTTAAAAATCCATTCTTCTGTTGAGGGACATCTAGGTTGTTTCCAGTTTCAGGGTATTTATTATGAATCGCGCAGCAATGAACATGATTGAGCATGTGTCTCTGTGACAGAATGAAGTGTCCCTTGAGTATATGCCCAAGAGTGGTAGAACTGGATCTTGAGATAGATGGCTCCCCATCTTTCTGAGGAAGTGCTGCACTGGTTTTCACAGTGGTTGTACAAGCTCACACTCCAACCAGCAGTAGAGGAGTGTTCCCTTTACTCCACATCCTCGCCTTTCATTGGTCTTGGCTATTCTGACAGGTATAGGATGAAATCTCAAGGCAGTTTTTATTTAATTTCCCGAATGACTAAGGACTTACACATCTCATTTTCAAACTTCAAATAAATAAGACAAAGGAGCCAGAGTAAGAGAGTACTTCCTGTTTCTGTGCACTGGAGCGAAGGTAAGAATGACTTCTGACTTCTCAGAAGCCAGGCAGGCAAGAAGAGAGTCTGAAATATCTGGTGATAAAGGTGAAAGGGAGGGCCACTAGAAGTTATATTCTCTGTAAAATTATCCTTTAAGATAGAAGGAGAATGATATTTATAAGATGAAAATTGATGGACATTTTGCCTGTTGGCCTTGTCTTGCAAGGAAAATGATAGCGAGATGCAGGTCTGTGTTTTCTCCTGTATAAATGAAGTGCCTAACAGGGATGGAAGAGACTCAGAGTGATTGCAATATGTCACTGTAGGCTCATTCGTTGTGACAAATGTGCCATCTATAGTGAGACAGAGTATACAGGTAGCAGGAAAGGGATTGTATGAGAACATTCTCCGTCTCATTTAACTCTCTCAAGACCTAAAACTACTATTTTAAAAGTTTAATCATTTTCTAAATTCTGCTTTTTAAAGATGCACATAAAGTGACATTACAACAAATGCTGCCTGCCTTTCTGCATGCATGCATATAAGCATCACTTTAAGATATCTTTATAGAGAATGTTGACTTGCCCCAGCTCAGAGTTAAGAAGCACCACAGCCTGTGCTATGGGACAGTCTCCATGTTCTGCACCCTAAAGGCCACTGCATGACAGAACAGCACATCTTTGTGACCTGTGCTGTTAAAAAGGAACCACTCAGGATCATGTCTGTGGAATTTGGTTAGGAGTGTATATACCTGTCAAAATAAATTAATTCATTTTGAGCAGACAGAATTTTTAGTCTTCCATGTTAACTTCCTCAGGGCATATTTAGATGTCTAAAATCTGGAAATGAAGTGAAGAGCCCTGTCATTCATAAGTTTCTACAGTAATTTATTTGAGTGGCATTACACTCTCTCTTTTCCCTGAAGCAAAAATAATGCCGTGATGCTCGGCGTGGATGTGCATGCTGACTGACACTGAGTAAATTGTCTCTGAATAAGATGAAAATGTAAATGGTTGCTAGAGAAGATAGCAATATAAAAGCCGCTGTGTTTCTCTTTTCCTTTTAAATTGCAGCTTGTAGAAACACCACCGTAAACTAACTCTTCTCTCCTGCCTGACACAAAACAATCCATTAGCTCAGGCCCCATGTCAGACTCTTAAACCAGCATAAACTAACTACCTAAATTGACCAGCAAACAGGAAGCCCAAAGCTTTTTATAAACTCAACCCAAGAAGGCTGTCCCTAAGGTATGCCTACAAGATAGGCAACTCAGGGTGAAATCTCAGTTCAGCTATATTTTTCAACTTTGTTTGATGTTTATTAACTATTATAATAAAGCACCAAGCAATTATTGAGTCATGGTAGCTGCTGTCTCAATGCTCTCACCTCAGTCCTGCCTAAGTCTTTTCTCAAAACAGATCTCAGACATCATGCTGTTTCATCCATAAAGAGTTCAGTATTATTACTAAAATATAAGGCCTTCTCTGTCAAAAACATACTATGACAATTGCATTTGAAACCATAATTATTTAAAGATTTATTTGTTTGTTTGTTTGTTTATTTATTTTATGTATATAAAGACTATTGACTTTATACCATAAGAGGGCATCAGATCCCATTAAAGATGGCTATGAGCCCCCATGTGAATGCTGGGAATTGAACTCAGAGCCTCTGGAAGAGCATCCAGTGCTCTTATCTACTAAGCCATCTCTACAGCCCTGAAACCATAATTCTTTAAGGTCAAAATATCTAAATTGTACACATACATAGTCTACCATAGTGCATTTTAAGAACTATTGAATCAAGAACCAATTAACATTTACATACTGTAATTGGTTAATAAAATCTCCTAAAGTTTATTTTACTATTTAGATTACTTTTTTACCCACCCCTTCTTTCTTTTGAAGTGTATTCACTAATTTAAGTGGATTATTCATCTTAGAAATTTTTCTAAAGTCTATACTTCATTGTTTATCAAAGACCTGATCAAATTTGAAGCTTATTTTACTTTAGAAAAACTACTTTGGGCATAATTATTTGCTCTGCATAGAGTAATACAATGTCCAGTTTTCTCTTAGTTATGAGAGTGAGAATTTGATGGTCAGTGTATAGATTCATTGATTTGTTAGAGTTGGATTTTGTTTATTTGTTTTGGTTTAGGGATTAAACTCGGGACCTTCTGCTGATAGGCAAGTAATCTACTACCAAGCTATATCCCCTGGTCTTAATTTATAGCTGGGATATTTCTAAGAAAATAACACTTTTCAATCGATGTTTTGTCTACTTTGTAGTACAGATTTTATAAGGAAGCCAGAATAGGAGCTTGGTACTTGCTCTTCCTAGTTTCCAAAAGGATTATTTCTTCATTAGTGTCCTCTAGCAGTGAGCAACTGGAGGTTAGGGCTCCTCAGCATCACAATGAAATAAGGACTATAAGCAGTGATATGCCTCCATCCATTGCAACTATCCTTAATGCTTAGTCCTGTCTATTTGATGGGAATGTCTTCAAGGATACTAGAACTCCTGCGTACTGGTATGTGACACTTCAGTCTTCCACAGGGTCCTTGTTGCTACTATGTCAAGATGTAAATTTCTGTGCCACTTCATCAAGAAGCCCTGGGCTTTTTTTTTACATAGGAAATAATGTCATTTTCACACAGATCTATCCATAAGGGCACTCACTGTGGTTTGTCCTTGCTTCTAGGCTGTTTCCTCGGATGCATCTAGAAAATGTGCTCCGTGTGTTTGCTCACACTGCCCTGCTGAAATGCTTTCTCAATTCAAACTGATGCTTTCAGTTTCAGTTCAGGACTGCAGAGTTTTTGCTTAATCTGTCTTTTATCTGCATTTTTATGCCAAAATTATCAATTCTCTCAACACTAGGAAATTCTGATATTTTCCTCTTTTAAGACAACAATGTAGACTTGTGCTTCCACACTGAAAATCTGTATAAAGATTCTCAAAAACTAAAGCTGGAAGTAGCATATGACTCAGTTATAATACTCTGGGATATCTACCTAAAGGATTTTAAGTCTACAAATCATTAAGATAAGTACATCAAGCTTGATGTTTTACTCTGTACAACAGACAACTAATTAAACTATTTTATAAAAATAGACTTCAAATGTGATTTATACATATATGTATTCTCTCTCATTTCTCTCTGTATTTTACAATAGAGAAAAAAGCATGGAAATTTAGGGGAATGCATAAAACAAAAAAGACAACAAAAGTACTCCCTAGCTTTAGTCTTTTGAGAGAAGTAGAACATTTCATAGAACAGGAAACATGGTTTTGAACCACATTAGCCATTTCTACTAATTAAGGAGAAAGAGAATAATGCATAGAAACAGAAATGTCCTTGTATTTAGAGTACAGATTCCAGTGAGTGGACACAGCTCTATAGGGGCAAACAGGGGGTTGATCCTGGTAATGGCACAAAAACTTTTCTAGGGCAAGTATGTGCTCCAGATGTGTCCTAACAGATTAAAGAACACCTGAAATCACTATTTTACAGCAGTCTGTAACTTAGCTATGCATCAGGATCATTCCTAGATCTGTCATGTAGGACCGTCCAGGGCACCTAGGCCCCAGTTCTTCCAACTCAAATGTAATCTGCTAGTTCTGGGCAACTATATTCTAGCAAAACAAGTCGGGTTTGTTTGCTGAAAAGTATCATTTAAAAAATGAAGGCTAGGAAGCCTATCACATCAACTAACAAACAATAATCAGGACAGCCAGGCTTGAGGCTCCTCTGGATTCTGAAATGAAACACCGCACACTGAGGATGTACTTGGCCTTGTCTCTGAACACAGTTCCAGCTCTCCTTATGGTCAAGCAAGGTAACCCTGTGATAAGGGTTCTTCTCGGGAATCTAGGCCACACAGGGACAGAACCATGCTGGGGGCTGGGGCCAGAGGGAGTTCAGTGCAAGAAAAAGCTTGTTCTCATTAGCCTTTCTAAAACACTAACCAAAAGCAACATAGGAAGAAAGAGTTTATCTTACATATCCCAATCACCACAGTCTATTATCAAGGAACTCGAGACAGGAACCTGGAGGCAGGAACTGAAGGAGAGACTGGAACAGAACACTTACTGGCTTGTTCCCTCTGGCTTGCTCAGCTACCTTTCTTTTTTTTTAATTTAAAAGGTTTTTTTTTTTTTTAATATACCAACCACATTTCTCCTTTCTTCCCCTCCTCCCACTCACCCCCCTCCCAGCTCTTCCTCCACCCCACATCCCTGTCCACTCCTCAAAGAGGATAAGGCCTCCCATTACGAGTCAAAAAAGTCTGGGATATCAAGTTGAGGTAGAATGAAGCCCCTCCCCCCTGTATCAAGGCTGAGCAAAGTATTCCTCTACAGGAAATGGGTTCCAAAAAGCAAATTCATGTACTAAGAATAAATCCTGGTCCCACTGCCAGAGACCCCACAAACTACCCAAGCAACACAACAGTCATCCACATTAGGAGTGCCTAGTTCAGTCCCAGGCAGGCTCCCCAGCTGTCAGTCCAGAGTCAGTGAACTCCCAATAGCTGTCAGCTGTCTCTGTGGGTGTCCCATCATGACCTTGACCCCTTTGCTACATAACAGCTCCCTTTATTTATTAGCTCAATCCACATGCTCAAGGATGGCAGCACACACAGTGGACTGGGCCCTCCTGTATTAATTAGCAATTAAGAAAATGGCACACAGATGTGACCATGGGCCAATCTGACGGAGGCAAGTCTTCAACTGCAGCTCCCTCCTCAGAGTTTACGTTAAGGTGACAAGAACTAAAGCAACAGCACAGGGGCCATAACTTCAAAGAGAACGCTTTCATCTCTCAGCTGTGTATGGCATACATCTCCAGGCTTCACTACCATTTCCCAGTTAGACTCTGCTAAGTCTGGTTTCCAGGCCAGGATCTAGCCCTCATTAGATCCTGTGACAATCCTTAACTTCTTTGTACCTCAGCTTATCCATCTGAAGATGCTACCACAATCTCCACCTCTGAGAGTATTTGGAGATAGCACAAAGACCACACACAGTACTGAGCAGATTGGGGCTTCCACAAAGCTCACCTTCCCCGCCCCAGGAGCTTTGCTTTACTCTGTGGGAGAGGGCAGGTGAGGCAAGCGGAGACCTGAGAACTGAGAGATGTGGGAGGAGATTGGAAGTAACTGGATAGATCAAGTCAAATAAGTCTCTGCAGACACCAAGGCCTGGCAGAAGTCTGTCCTTCTCTGATACAACAAATCAGCTTGATTAGTTAGTTTATGTTTTAAGGATTTGACCAGAGAGGTCACAGGTGATAGCTCTGATTTATGGGAAAGTCTGAAATCATGAGTTAGAATGTCTTAATTATAGAAAGTTTTTCTGCTGATGGTGAAGGAGAGCAAGGAGGAAAGTTGAGTCAAGAGAATGAATAGAAATGTGAGATTTGTGGTTCACCATTGAGACAGCTTCCCTTCTCCAACAGGAATGGAGTTATCCAATGGAAAAGCAGTTTCTTAGGGAGAAACCTGCTCAGCCCTTCTATCCTTCCACTATTATTTGACTCGGCAAGCTTCCCCATGAACACATCCCCCTTACGTCCCCCTTTGCTCAATCTCCCTTTATTACACCATTTTACTGCTTCTCTGGGAGGGAGACTCTAACATTTGGGTCAGATGATACATTAAGTTAACCCCTCTAGAATTCCAGTAACAGTCCTGCAGCGCTTTTCATCTTCATGGTGGGCCACACACATCTCCTTCCTCACTAATGAAGATGGCTTGAACAGCATCTAAAATAATAGCCAGTTAATCATTGTCTAATGCGAAGAACTGAGACAAAATGCAAGGCCAACAAAAAGCGTGTTACTATTGCTGATTCAAACCTTTTAAAAATTCTTGAACACACAGCAGAACTTTGTGTCATACACATACAAAAACAATTTCCCAGTTTCATAATGAAAATGCTCATACGAAGTATAGGGATGGTTTTAGCTTTCTATTTCCTGAAATCCTTTCTAGCAATCACTTCATTTATTCTTCATGAAGACCCATGAGAAGAAAAGGAATTATCTATTTTCAACAAGACTTTTGTGTTTAATTAATCAACTCAAAAATTAAGTTATTAAATATTTGTGCTGAGACTGGAATCCCAGCCTCAAGGCTCCAGATTAGAAGTTCTGTCTAGAAGACTTCCCACCTGTGTTCTGTGGTAAAGGGAAGTCCCACCAGGGTGCTGAGGTCAGATGTCTTTCTGTACACTGTGAATATACTTTATTACCATTGGTTAATAAAGATATTAGTTTACCAAGGCAGCTTAAAGACAGGTGGAAAATCCAAGCAGAGATAAAGATGAAGGAGGGCAGAGTCAGGGAGAAGCTGCAGACTGCCATCCAGAAAGCAAGATGTAATAGAACACAGGTAAAGCCATGGAGCCACATGACAATACACAGATTAATAAAAATGGGTTGAATTAAGTTGTAAGAGCTAGTTGGTAATGAGCCTAGTTATAGATCAAACAGTTTATAATTAATATTAACCTCTGACTATTTTATAAGTAGCAGCAGGACCCTGAACAGGAGAAATTTGCTAAGAATGTGGGCCTGGGCAGGCAGAAAAACTTTCAGCTACAGGATGCCTTAAAGAAAGAGTCCGGGGCTGGAGAGATGGCTCAGAGGTTAAGAGCACTGACTGCTCTTCCAGAGGTCCTGAGTTCAATTCCCAGCAACCACATGGTGGCTCACAACCATCTATAATGGGATCTGGTACCCTTTTCAGGCATGTAAGGAGAACACTATACTAAATAAATAAATAAATCTTTTTTAAAAAAAAAAAAAGAAAGAAAGAGTCCAGGAATCAGGCAACATGCATGTTTCCCATTGCCTAGAACAACCCCATAGTGTAGTATCATGACTGAGCCTTCCATCAGATTTCCACAGCTTCGTCTCACTTCAGAAAACATACACTTGTCCTCTATTGCTCATGATCCAGCTAGGCTGTGAGCCTCATCCCAAAGGTATACTCACTGGACCTACAAAATTTGCTCATGGGCCGAGGCAGTTATATGAATGCTTGTTTGCCTCTCCCCTACCCCATCATTAGTACTACGTAGTTGTCTGGGCTACTGCAGGTGTCTGTTTGTCTTTGTATGAACCAACACTCTTTTTTGTTTAATGGAAGCCATGATTAGTGTATTTCATACTTCATATCTACTTCTTTTCACCTCTATGAGTCAGTTTAATGAAAAAGATTATTTGTACACGTGGCATAATTTTAGCTATATGCTAAAATAAAAGTGACCATTTCTTCTACGGGGAAATTAAACCAGATAAATGACTTGTACCAAATGGCTACATAGCTTTAAAATGCTTTTAGGTCCAAACTTGTCACAGGTCGACCCTCCAGTGTTGCTTGATTATTTTTTTTATAAGGCCACATTGAAAACTCTTTCCTCTTTTCATCCTTTAAAATTCAGTTCAAACGCTACCTCCCATAAACTCTTTGCTGACAGATCTTTTGGACAGGCTCTGTGGTTCCTTTTGAAGTCTGCTCCAGAACTTTGAGTATATCCAAGCATGTTATAGATACATAATTTTGTGTAGTTGTTGAATGTCAATTTCATTGGTTGAATGATCAATCTAGACTCAAGTGAAAAAGAACATTCTTATTCAATTTTAAAACAAAATTATTTTCAACTGATATTCACTGAAATGTAAAATGCTCCTTTCTTTCTTTCTTTTTAAAATAAGGTCTTTCTGTGTAGCCCTGGGCTGTCCTGGAAACTCTCTCTGTAGATTAGATTGGTCTCAAATCCAGAGACCCTGCTGCCTCCCAAGTGCTGGGATTAAAGGTGTACACTACTACTGCATATTTTCAGTGGTCTTATAAATTATATAAATTTTTCACAAACTTAAGAAACTTGTTTCAATCTATACATTGTTTCTATGGGCCAGGCCTGGGTGGCCTACACCTGTAATCCACACTGTGAAATCTGTAAGCTTGGTGTCTCATTGAGAAAGCCTTTCTCTCATTTCCCTGATATCAGCTCTGTTTCTGCCTCCAACCCCCTGAGATTTATCCCATTTCAAGAGTTTATCTCATTTTCTTCATTCTCCATGGTTTGTGGCTTAGAGTTTGGGCCTTTGTTATATTTCTTGTCTGCTTTGAATCCATTATTCATGTGACTAGTTTGCACTGGTGCCACCTCGCTCTCAGGGGGTGAGCACTGTGCACTTTGCATTGTGCTGTCTGCAATGTGGTTTCAAAGCAGTGAGGCATTCTTCAGCTCCACATCGGAACAGCACCTCATTTCCCATCATTTACCATCCGAGCTCAAAGCAAACAATGTCCAAATTTCAGGCTTCACAGCTTCTTTTCTCTTATGATTCTGCGTTCTGTTCTTCTCTCCAGAGATGAAGAGAAATGAGATAATTGTGCCAATAAAGCATCCTTCTTTATCTTCATTGTTCTTCCCTGGTGCTTCATTATGACGTGTCAATTATTCAACACTCCAGAGAGCTGTCTTTGGAGCACAAAAACGTTATACTCATATTATATTAAAATGCTTGTTTTCCCGCTTTCAGGCTACAGTGGTGGCTGTGTCGTCATTCGAGGAGGAAGTCCACTTGGTCGCTGGGAAGTAAAGGACTGTAGCAACTTTAAGGCAATGTCCCTTTGCAAGATGCCAATCAAAACCTGGAAGAAAACAGAGTCTGAAGGAAAGTGGCCCTTTCACACCTGCTATTTGGATTGGGAATCAAAACCTGGCCTGGCCAGTTGCTTCAAGGTAATGTCAAAGCTGTCTGAATATTCATTTGAGCCACGTTAACCTGTTTTCTCTATTCCCAGACTTCCTTCTTACAGAGCCTGTTACACAGCATATGGACAGTCACTCTCTGTTGCTTTTTTCTCCTCATGTTTACATTCCAAATAATTCTAAATGCTACAAAAGATGGTAGATAGCCCCCTAGCGTCACTGAAGGTAGAAATGCCATGTATCAGTATTAAACCCAAGGAAAAGGACCCTATGCACTGGTTATCAGCCCTAAGAAAGGTTCTTTCCTGACCAGTTTCTAGAATTGGTGTGAGGTTTTATACAATCTCCCTTTCCAGAGTCCAAGTCCAGCATGGCAAGTACACCCCCATAAGTGTGGCAAAATGACGTTACTGTTCACAGCTGGGCTACAAGAAACAGAATCCCAGCATCCTAGAGAGTCTGTCTCTCAAGACTAAGGAAAGTGACTCAGAGTGGCAGACTGACCCATCCTACTGCAGCCCAGAGATTAGAAAAACGCTCTTCCCTGGGCTCTATGCCCCACAAGCCACATAGGTCTACTGAAATAAAACTCCACAGGACCTCCTGTTCTGAGAGAGACAAGGACAGTTTCTCCTTCTCTCAGGGTGTTGCATTCTCCACACATTCTGGACTGGAATTGCAATCAAGAATGAACAAAGCTGGCTGGGCGGTGGTGGTGCTTGCCTTTGATGCCAGCACTCAGGAGGCAGAGGCAGGTGGATCTCTGTAAGGTCGAGGACGGCCTGGTCTACAAAGCAAGTCCCAGGACAGCTAGGGGCTGTTGCACAGAGAAACCCTGTCTCAGAAAACAAAGAAAGAGAGAAAGAAAGAAGAGAGAGGGAGAAAAGAGAGAGACAGAAAGAAAGAAAAAAAGGAAAGAAGGAAGGAGAGAAGGAAGAAAGAGAGCAAAGCAAGACTAGCCATGATCATTTGTAAAATTGTCCTCCTACAATAAGTAGAAAGGCACCAGGCAATGCTGTTTATGTTGCCAAGCATATACCAAATAAAGGAAGCCAACACTCAGAGGGTATTAGGATGGCGCCATTCTATACTGTTTGTAAGCCTGTGCATAAAGTACTTATTAAGAAATAATTCTTGTACTATAGACAGACTTTAAAGTCTACCTTCTAGACACCTGAAAATCAAAAAAGGTAATACAAATAGTTAATATATATGTAAGTATTTATTTGTATATGTGTATATACATATGTATATTTACATGTGTGTATGTATGTAAATGATTAAAGCAAGAAGGATTTGGGATTAAGGTGCTGAAATATTTACATATACATAATCAGATATCTTGGCATTAGTATATAAGCCTAAATACAAAATTCATTTGTTTAACATACACTACACATAGCCTGAAGATCATTTTATGCAGTGTTTGGAACATGAAATGGTTCCTACTTACAATAGTCAGTGAAACTGTCACTCACAGAAGTTTCACATTTTAGAGTAGTTCATAATTTCAGTTTTCAGGTTAAGAAATGTGCAACCAATATATGAAATGTACATATGAAATGCATGTGAGATCCCTAAAGAAATGTCTATTTGCAAATCAGCTTTAGATCCTAGATTTAAACCAATTTTTATAATCTTCTTATTAGAAATACCTGCTTTTTAAAAATTACTCTTATGTTTGGTAGTTTTCTCTCAGTTCATTCTTCAGGTAACAATTCTCCAAACCCATGGAAAAAGTCCTTCCCCATCAGCTAGGCACACACAGAGTAAAGATGAACAGTATTCCCCAGACCCTGCAGTGCAAGAATAGCAGGAAACACACATGAATTCACTCAATATAAAGGTATATAAGAAATACCCTCATAAAATTCATAATAGGCCCAGACATGGCCTTATGAAGCAGTAAGTTAAACTTTAAAAATGGGTAAACTAAGGCCAGTGTGATGAAGTGATTTACTCAAGATCACAATTACTTATTGACAGACTTGGAAAAAAAATCCCTGGTCTTGGGACTTCTGGTCCAGTGCTGTTTACTGTCCATCATCCTGACATGCCAACAAATGCACAGTGTGTTTCATGTGGACGGTCGTGGGATTTATGAATTTAGAGTGATTCGTTCGGGGAGAGGTTCCCCAAGGAAGCAAGTTTTGACATATAATTTAAAAGATGGAAAGGCTGTGCTGTGGTCCACAGGACTTGGAAAGGCATTCATTCTGGTCTCAGCAAATCAGAGCCTGGTGAAAGCTGGCCATGGAGTGTACCTGCAGCATCCGAGAGGAAAGCTTAGTTACAAACAGCAAGAATGCAGAGGCCCAGGATTGGGAGCATGGAGTCTTTAGCTGCCTCCTGCTTGGTCTTAAGATGGATGCTCCATCTAAACAACTGCTTCCTTACCACACAGCTAAGGAATAGCAGAAAATTTAGATATACATCATCAAGCTGTCTGCTCAGCAAAGATGCAAAGCCCCTGGAAATACCTGTTCTAGGCCTTTGGCCCTGTGTCTCTTTGCCTGTAATGTATCCAACAAATGCACAGTGATGTGTCATTGTCATTTCATAAATTCTAACTTGTCCATAGGCAGGCTGCCATCATGGAAATGGATGGATTCTGGAGGCAAGGAGTCCTGGGTCTATGCCAGGTTTATAGGTGTGTGCCCCAGTATTCTTAATATCTCTTGACCTGATTTTCCTCAGATACTGGCAGACATTTATTGAGAGAAAATTCTACATCCGTCATAAGAAGGAAGTTTATTGAAAATGAAACCAAGGAGAGGAAAAAAAGCCAGGAGTTTTATAAGGACTGGGCATGTTGTAGTTCAGATAAAATTTCAGTGAAGAATAATGAAGAGCTGGAAGTCTGGCATGGTAGAAAAAGTGTGTGCTCAGTATCCAAAAAGTCTCCCCCTTCTTGCTCTTCCCTGCCCCCCCCAACAAAGAAGACAAGAGAAAACCATGCTGAGCAGAACTCGGCAGCCTTGCTCTAATTTTCTTGCTCAACAGGTGTTCCACAGCGAAAAGGTCCTGATGAAAAGATCATGGAGGGAAGCTGAGGCTTTCTGTGAGGAGTTCGGAGCTCACCTTGCGAGCTTTGCCCACATAGAGGAAGAAAATTTTGTGAATGAGCTTCTACATTCAAAGTTTAACGGGTAAATACGAATTAATTCAGAGAAAAATATAGTCAAAAATTATCTGCTAATAGTAACTTCTTTGGGATGAGTATCCCAAGTGGCATTTAAAACAAGTATTTATTTTACTAGCTAAAAATATCTAGTCACTGCTTGTGAAAGAAAACCGTGTCCTCATATAGTTTTGGGTTTATATTGCACCAAGATCATGTTGCACAAAACAAAAAAACAGAGTGACAGTTGTCTGGATTTCTTTTCTTTCAGTTCAATTTCTTTGTGCTCTGTCAGTCAGATGTCAGAACCTTGCTGCCAACAGTACCTAGGTTGGCAGGTTTCAAAGGTGTCACCTGAAGATTCCTAGGGTCTTGGAATAAAGGCACCATCTAGGCAGACCTTCAGTTTCTTGCTTGCTAGCTCCCCAGAAAATACAGTCCCATTCCACTGACAAGGATTTTCTAGAGGTGAGAGTCCGGTTAAGGTTTTATTGGGGAGGGAAGTGCCAAGAATTTAAAACAAAATCCAGTACAGCTCTCTAATTGAACATTGAAGAAATCTGTGTTCACTCATCAGCATGCACCATTTTAAGAATGTCCCTGCTCATGAAGTTATAAATATACTTTATTGTTGGCTGGTTGGTTTATTAGTTGGTTTGTGGAGATTTTTCTTCTAGTGGCCAAACCCAGGTCCTTGTGTACTCTACCACTGGGCTAAATTCCTAACCTTAGCCACTAATTGGAAGAGACCAAGAGGCTTCATAGGGAACGTCTATAAGGGAATATGTAGCAACCACCAAATTATTCACCATTAGCTTTTACAAAAATGACCTCGCAGGGGAGAGCAAATGTGAGTCTTAAAGTATTCCACAAGGAAAGGGTTTGGTATGTGTTGGGGGCTGTTATTGTTCTTTGAGATGGGGTAGGGAATACAGCATCAGAGGGATTAAATAAAACTGAAAAACAGTGTACAATGTTAGAAATTTGGTATATAGTAAGTATTGTGAAGACTTCTAGCAGAAAGCTCTTTCTCTGAAAAAAAAAAATCCCTCTTGAATAAACTTCTTCACAACCCATGAAACTGCTAGTCCCTACAGGACCTTCTGACTGACCCCTTGGTTCTAGACATAGCCTATACACTGAGTATCCTAAGATTCAGACCCCTGTATACCACCTGGGACTTTGTGAGGCTAGTGCCAACCGAGCTTCCACATTGCCTGGATAGCTTGCCAGTTATGGGGAGCGGGGAGCTTCCACTCTCTTATGTTCTGTTGATATTTTAATCCCTTCAAGACATGCTTGTACATTCTGCCCACACATCAGGTCCTAATCAATATCTCTTTAAGATGAAATGAAATGATGTCCTTTCTGTTTACGTACGTGTCCACACTTGAAGTCCCTAGTACAATCTTATGCAACTCTCAAATTATTCATCTTAAGAATCTAAGCACAAAAGCTATATAGTGAATGCTTTATTTTTGCCCACACTACCAAAGGATTTCAGCTGTGTCAAATGTGTGTTATTTAAAAATTACACAGTTGAGGAAATTAGTAGAGAGAAAATAAATATCAATTTGTCTTGTATGAGCCAGTAGAGCAGGAAAAACAATGAATGCTGAAATCAGTGAGGAAATAGATGAAATATTCCCAGTGTACAGAGTGTGAAGTTGGCTTCTAGCCTGTGCCTTGGAGATGCATGAACGTCTAGAGGTTACCCTCACCTTCTTAGAAGTATGGCATGCATCATCAGTGGCCATCCAGGTACTGGTGACCTCGAATGCTCTGGCCCACACTTGACTTTGATCTCTGTCTTTCACATGTGAGAAGTGACCCTGCAGAATGATCATGCTTCTTTGTGCTAAGCAAGGAAAAGCATCTGTCACGACTTCTGAGTCTCTTAAATCTTTAATTCTTCAAAATTATTCTCAGAAAATTATCTTAGTGAGATGGCTCATTGTACAATTAGGCTTTATTGCTTGATTTATTGAGTGCTCTACAATTTGACATATTTGTTCTCTGCCTAATAGAAGGAGCGATGATTCTCTGAGAAGCTTCTTGCCCAGCCTAAATCAGTGGTGACTGCTCAAACTAATCTACCATGTCCCAGGCTGATTTACCACACAGTTATTTCTGTTGGAAAATGAAAAAAAGCCCAAACCTTCTGTGTACCTTTTATTACATAGGAATGATAGTGATCAATTTTCAGAAAATACACAAACAGTTGATAAAAGAGCAACAAATCAAACCATAGTAAAATAGCCGGGAAATCAGAAGGAAGTAGTAAATTATATAGCAGTTAAAGTCATCCAGGGTTGCTATGCCCTAGGATTTCCTAGCAGCTTGCTTTTATGTGCTAATGATCTGATTGAAAGGCATTTCCATTCTTCTGAAAAGCTCCTGCTCTCAGTATAGGTCTGATTCCTCTCCCTGTCTTAGCTAGGGTTTCTATTGCTGTGGAAAGACACTATGACCACCGCAACTTTTTTTAAGGTATTTAACAATTTGTTTTAGTTTGGGGACTTTTATTTTTGAGATTTACTTATTTATGTATACAACATTCTATCTACATGCATGCATACCTGCCTGCATGCCAGAAGAGAGCATCAGATCTTCTTATAGATGGTTATAAGCTGCATGTGGATGCTGGGAATTGAACTCAGGCCCTCTGGAAAAACAGCCAGTGCTCTTAATCTCTGAGCCATCTCCCCAGCCCTACCACAATTCTTATAAGGGAAATTATTTTCCTGGTTCTGGCTTACAGTTCAGAGGTTTTTAGTCCATTATCATCAGGGTGGGAAGCATGGTGGTACACAGGCAGACATGGTTTCTGAGAATTAGCCAAGAGTTCTACAACTGCATCGGTCGGCTGCAGGAAGAGGGGAGACACTGGACCTGGCTTGAACTTCGGATACCTCAAAATCCACCCCCAGTCACATAGTTCCTCCATCAAGGCCACGCCTACTCAAGGCCACACCTCCATCAAGGCCACGCCTACTCAAGGCCACACCCCCTAACAGTAGCCTCCTATGGGCTTATGGGGGCCCTTTTCATTCAAACCAACACTCCTTATTGTGCATGAGCCCAGAGCAGAACACACAGGAGTGTGTGAGTCTAAATGTCTTCTCTTATTTCATAGCACAGGATTTTGCATATAAAATGATGTTTGGTCCTTTTCTGTCCACTTGTCCCCTCCTACCGATTAGCTGAGCTCTTTCCTGTTCACATAAATGTTTTATCATATCTTAGACCTTTCATCTAATGTTGGGAATGTGATTGGAAAGACAAGGCTTTTGTTTCTTCTCTTCCTAGGACAGAAGAGAGGCAGTTCTGGATAGGATTCAATAAAAGGAACCCCCTGAATGCCGGTTCTTGGGAGTGGTCTGATGGGACGCCTGTAAGTCTTTTCAAACTGTATACAGGAGAAGAAGTCAAGCCAGGTGGTCCTGGGCCCACTTGGTAAAACAACCAAGAGAGCCCGGAAGTGCCTGGAGCACCTTGGCAAACTTACATTAGGTCTTGACCATGACAGTGATTACCAAGGTCTGGGCAACCCAGGGTGACCATACTGTTCTGAGACCCTTATATTTCACCCTGAGAAGAAATCCCAATCTTCAAAAATGCTCTCCTTAACTGCCTCCCATTCAGAGAAGTAGCTGTTCTTTACAGTAGTATATACCTGGCTTCTAACCCGCTCCTTTCCTACACAATGCCTATGTGAGAATGGGGCCTTTGTCCATGTCACAGTAAAAAGAAACTACCAGGGAGCTATGGGATGGCTTGGTCGGTAAGCATGCTTGCTTTGAAGCCATGAGGATCTAGTCTCCAGTAGCCACTAAAAGGTAGACACGACTACACATAGCTTCAGTGTTGGGGAACAGAGACGGTGAATCTCTAGAACTTGCTGGCTTCAGCCAGCTGGTCTGAGTGGTGAGTTTCGGGTTGAGCGTGAAGACTCTGTGTCAAAGTGATAATGTAGAAATGTCATCACAGAGGAAGACAGGGAGCATTTTTCTCTTGTCTCTGCCTGTCTGCCCCTGATCCCCGCCGCATACACAAAAAGGAGAGAGAGAGAGAGAGAAAGCCAGCCTAACCCTAACCCCTTCTTAGTGAGAAAAGGTAGACCCAGAAGTGGGAAACAATGTCACTTCCATTCTACCCCATACCTACAAACCTTTGTGAATGGAGAATAACTCGGATGTTGCATTGTTTTTTCAGGTGTTTTAAAGGTTTCTCAGATTTTCATCATGTAAGAAAAATTACATGATACCATTTCAGCTCTGAAAGGGAGTGCTTACAACCAGGCTTCAGGGAACATGTGAGGGAGCCCTTTTCTCCCAAACCTTCCTAACATTCTATGGGCTAGGTGCTTTGTACATGATCGCATTCCAGCCTTTCAGTCGCTCACCCCAGTGGATAATAGAACAATTACTTCACCTGAGGTATTGCAGTAATCTGACTCTGAAGCTATGGTGCTTTGGCCTTTTTCACTCTGTAAAATACTAGCCACCAAGTGTGGATGAAGACAATTGGAGAAAAAAAAAAAAAAAAAACAATGCCTATTGAAAGGATGGGGTTCAAATTTGTAGCTGAGAAGAGATTTAAAAGAAAAAGAAAACAAAACCCACAAGCCTGTGTGCTTCTACAGGGGGCAATAATAATGAAGAAGAGCTAGTATAGAAATGATACCACCTACCCCCACATTTTCCACTCCAACATTGCTTCTTTGTAAAAGGTGTCAGGAACAGTGTGGAAAGAGACCTGAGAGAGGGTTTGGATCCCCCAGCTGTGCCCATCTGTTTTGCTAACGAAGAAATCAAGGTCCAGAAGGGGAAGGGATGCTCAGGCCTTGCCAAACTTGGGAAACCAAGTGTGATGTGTAGAAGTTGGCTTTATTTTAGTCACTCTAACTAGTTCATAGCAGGAGAGGAGCAGACAATTTGCTTGAGAATAAATGAGAAGTGGTATACTGGGGTTCTCAGCACAACTCACTGGACAAAATGAATTATAACTCATGTCATTTTCTAAACACAAGGGTGGATACATTAGATGAATGGATACATAGCTTTGCACATATTTAAATACTTCAAATGGCTTCAAAACATCCTCTTATTTTTCACATTTTAACCCTAATTGCACTGTGGTTCATCTTCTCTTCTGGCAGGTTGAAAAGGTTTATACTTCATTTAAAAGCATCTATTACCAGAATTGCATACAATATGTGGTCACTCTAAAAAAATATTGGTTTTTTTTTTTTAATTTATGGAACCTATCTCTGGAGCCAGGCATGGTGTCTCAGATCTTTAATCTTAGCCCTTAAGAGGTAGAAGCAAGCTTGGTCTCCATAGGTAGTTCTAGGCCAGCCAGGGCTACATAGTGAGACCCTGTCTCAAAAAATTTAAATTAGATCCCTTCTAGCTGAGCATGACGCCCAAAGGAAAGAATGTCAAGGGGAAGAAAGTGGCCCATCATGAAGAAATTGAAGGCCAAGAAGGTGGTAAATCTTTGTTTGAAAAAAACCTAAGAACTTGGGCATTGGGCAGGAGGAGACATCCAACCCAAAAGAGATCTCACACAGCTGCTTGAGCTTCTCACAGGTACAGGCAGAGTCTACACAGCAGAAGAAACAAAGGCTGACACTCATGCTGAGAAGAAGGCTGCTGGCAAAGGGAATGTCCCTACTAGGAGACCACCGGTCCTTTCAACAGGTCAATATGGCCACCATCTTGGTGGAGAACAGGAAGACTCAGCTGGTGACAGTTACCCATGACATAGGCCCCATTGAGCTGGTGGTCTTCCTGCCTGCCCCTGTATCACAAGGTGGGGGGGTCCTCTCCTGCATCATCAAGGTCAAGACCACAGGAAGACATGCAACACACAAGTTAACTCGGGAGACTAGGGTGCTCTGGCTCAGCTGGTGGAAGCTGTTAGGACCAATTAGAATGACAGATACAGTGAAATCCACTGCCACTGGGGAGGCAACATCTGAGTCCTAAATCTGTGGCTCCCATTGCCAAGTTGGAGAAGGACAAAGCTCACTGATAAATTGGGTTAAATGCACACTGCTAAGTTTTCTGTACACAAATATAAATTATAAAAATTTTTAAAAACTATAACTAAAACCAAAAAGCTAGCTTGGTCTCAGACTTTAGTCCTTAAGAACTAAATGCTTAGTATTTAATATAAATGTTTTAGCAAATAAATTGGCATCAATAATAATACCAAAATCTGGAACAACTCTGAACCTCTAAGCTTATCCAAGACCCCAGAAAATAATTGTCTTAGTCAATGTTCCATTGCTATGAAGAGACACCATGCCCGCTGCAATTCTTATAGAGCAAAACATTTCATTGGTATTGGCTTACTGTTTAGAGGTTCAGTCCATTATCACAGCAGAAAACATGATAGCCTGCAGACAGACATGGTGCTGGAGAAGGAGCTGGGAGTTCTTTATCTGGATTGGCAGGCAGTAGGAAGAGAGAGACACTGGATCTGGCTCAAATTGCTGAAACCGCAAAGCCCATCCCCACTGACCAAGTCCTCCAACAAGGCCACACCTCCTAAGAGAGCCCCACCCTATGAGCCTATTTTATTCAAACTACCACAACAGTGCAAGTTTAGAATGAAGCATGCATCTGATTTCTTCTGGAGAAAACAATTGGAAAAATGTGTGTGTGTGTGTGTGTGTGTGTGTGTGTGTGTGTGTGTGTGTATGAGCATGTGTGCATATTTGTACATATGTGTGGAAGCCAGTGGCCAATGTCAAGGGTCTTCCTCAGTCACTATCTTTCTTAAGCTAGGACCTCCAACTACTGATTGGGCTACACTGGCTGGCTGGCAAACCCAGGGTTCTTCCCTTCACCTCCACAATGCTGGGGTTGCAGGCACATACTGCTATGTTGGCAGATTAAGTTCATATGCTTGTATAACAAGCATTTTACCAGCTGCCTCATATCCCCAGCCTCCCTCACCCCCTGTGCCTTTTAGTAACAAAGAGAGAGAAGGAGAAAGGGAGAAGAAGGAAGGATGGAAGGGAGGAGAAAAAAAAGAAACAGTGCTAAGTACCCATTATCTTAGTCTTCACAAACGTGGACAAGTCTAACCCTGGAAACACGTGTAGATATTTCTGAAGATCCCTCTGAAGTCCCTAGTACACCGGTTATCCACCTTTTTAATGCTGGGACCATTAAATATAGTTTCTCATGCTGTGATGACTCCCAACCATAAAATTATTGTGACTTCATAACTGTAATTTTGTTACTGTTATGAGTCCTAACGTAAGTATCTGTGTTTTCTGGTGGTCTTAGGTGACCCCTGTAAAGGTCATTGGACCCTGCAAAGCGGTCGTAACCCAGAGGTTGAGAACCACTGCCCTAGGGTTTGCAGTCATGAACGCCGCTTTTGATCTTCTCAAACTCCTGTGAGAGATTACCTTTAAGGAATAACAAGCTTCATCTGTCGCAGGTTGTCTCTTCGTTTTTAGACAATACTTATTTTGGAGAAGATACAAGAAATTGTGCTGTGTATAAGGCAAACAAGACACTACTACCCTTGAACTGCGATTCCAAACATGAGTGGATATGCAAAATCCCAAGAGGTATAGAATCTTTGGCATATGTTTGAGTTTTAGTGATGTTGCAGTGCTTTCTCAAATGAAGAGTCACAGAGACTCCCAGTCTGAGCACTAGAACCCTGAGCCACAGGGCTGGCAGCCCACCTGATGAATCTAGATACATACACTAGCTTAGTGTGAGTAACAGGCAAAGGATACAGTGCAGTACCTGTGCCAAGCTGTTCATTAGGAATGAAGGTCACCAGCTGACATTGTGGAATAAGTACAGATGAAAGAAATATCACTCTGACATTACAAGCACACAGGATTACCTGTACCATGAGTATGTGGAAGCACCTAGCACAGTGTATAAGAGGCAGTAGCCCCCAGCAGGTTTCCATGTCCTTCCTTTAGACTCTCTGGAGATTCCCTCTTATATTGGAACTCTTCACAGAGTCTAGACAGTCCAGAGTATCTGTCCTTAAAATTATTTAAGGTGGAGTAGAACAGTGTTTAAGGTAGTTCCGTAATAGTGCGCCTGTGTAGAGGCTCAGTCAAGATCCTTTATTTTCACTCCACAGATGTGAGACCCAATTTTCCAGACTGGTACCAGTACGGTAAGAGCCAACCTGGCAATTCTGAAACTTCTAAATATACACCACAGAGGGGGTAGGACTACTGGATTATTCTATCCTTCCTATACTGATTGTTTTCCTACATAGCAACCTAGGACCAATTTGTTCTGATTAGCAGATCAAGAAGGCATAATTGAAGTAATAAATAAACTCATTAAGCTGGGCTAAAATTAACAACACAACTCCATTTTCATGACATATTATTTTTGAATGTCTATCTATCCTTGATATATGAATACTAGTGAAGCGGTCTTAAGTGAGGTAGACTAAGAAAATAAGCCAATTATATGTGTGTGCACAGACACATGTGTACATGGATTCACATATATTTATGCCATGTTTTAAAATGCTAAGTGACCAAATAAAAATTACTATGGGAATCAATCACAGCCTGTACTCCTTCAAGACTGCCTACAGCTCTCGCTAGTCTTGATGACATCATCATCTGGTTTCCTTGCAGATGCGCCCTGGCTATTCTATCAGAATGCCGAGTATCTCTTCCATACCCACGCTGAAGAGTGGGATGCCTTTGAGTTTGTCTGTGGCTGGCTGCGGAGTGATTTCCTCACAATTTATTCTTCTCAGGAGCAAGAATTCATCCACAGCAAAATCAGAGTGGTACCTGAACACAAATCACAACATGAAATTCATAGTTTACACCTTTTTCTGTCCTTGAGGGAGGAGAGAATTTTAAGATTTGACCTCATACATTTATTTAAGTTTTCATAAAAGTGATGGTTCTTTTGAGGATTGTTTTTCTTCCCACTCTACAGATAAATAGAAAACAGTGGAGGCTCAGGTTTGTTACGTTGCTGTGTCCTTTGGCTTCACTTTTTTCTGTAGCAGGAATGGTGTTAAGTTAGTTGAGTTCTATTTAGTGAGATTCATTCATCACTCTCTGGGCTTTATTTCGCTAGAATGCTAACTCTACTCAAGAGGGCTCTACACTTACCAGAGACTTCTGCATCCTAATGGATCATCTTGTAAGTTAGGAGTTCACCATAAAAGAACAGGGAGGGCAGTGCCTTCAGTCTGGCAGGACCTAGTGACAGATTTCCAAGCTATTTTTCTTTCTACCCAAGATTGGTACTTTTTGTGGTGTTAATGGTGAGCATTAACATTTCACAAGTAAGAAGTCTCCTGCCTAAGAATATCCTTGCAGAGTGGGTCGATGCAGGAGAATGTACTGCTTCCAGGATGAGGAGCTGACCTTGTAGAGGGCATGCCACTCACTTGTGAGGCATACCCATCCTATGAATGTCAAAAAAGGTTGGAATAAGTAGTTGCTTTTAAATAACAGGTTTTCATAACACTTTCCTATGAAGAATAGTAACTTGGACTGTGAAAGGCAAAAATAACATGTATTTGGAGTGTAGGAGGACTTAATATAAAATAGAAGGTCGGGTAGAGTTTTTAAAGTCTGAAAAAAGTAATTTTCTTTTGAAGAATGCTTGTGTTTCCTCGCCCTCTTTGATGACAGACCATAGGGTGTTATCATGGTGAGCTTTGAATGTTTTTCTTTGGACCAATCTTTTCCTTCTGATCAATGATGAAAACATTAAGAGCTATAAGCACATGAGAGTCATTAGCCATGAATGGCTCACCAGTCAGTCACTTGGCTACTATTTTTATCTGTGGCCTACAGTATTTGCCTTTTAAAATGATGACTCACTATTGCTTTTAAGTTGTGTTTATAAACACTTCTAAAACTGTATATCAAATCCATTACTTCCCAAAATCTGGCATTTTAAGCCCTTACAATAAATCAAATCCCTTAATCACTTTGGTAAAAGCATCAAAAAAAAAATGACAGATTGCTTTTTCTTTAGAAAGATCTAGTAGAAGAGATGCTCGCTTGTGTTTCTATCTCCTTGGAAAGTGATCTTCCATGTAATCTTAACTAGAAGGGTTACTTGAGTACAACAGCATGGAACTGGTTTATAAAATCCATGGTCATGTTACATTTCTTCTCTTAAACACCTATTATTAGGTTTCTATTGTTGTGGTTGTACACCTAGCTAACATTTAAAATACTCACTTTCCACATCAGGGTGTTTTGCCTGGGCATCTTTCAGTTTGTCCCTAAAGTTCTCTACCACATGCTTCACAACTGTGATATGCTGTATAGGAGATTAACATATCTCAATTTGGTTAGTAGTTCATATGTCACTTAAGATGTAAATATTGTAATTTCTCTTTAAAGGTCCTAAATTGGAACAGTGAATGATCAGGCCATGATTTTGACTGCTGTCCATAAACCTTCTCTCTTTCTCTCAGTCTCTCTCTCTCTCTCTCTCTCTCTCTCTCTCTCTCTCTCTCTCTCTCCCTCTCTCTCTCTCTCTCCCTCTCTCCTCCTTCCTTCCCTCCTTCCATCTCTCAGGCTTTTGAGACAAGATTTTTCTGTGTAATAGTTCTGGCTGTTCTGGAACTCACTTTGTGGATCAGGTTGGCCTTGAACTCACAGAGATCTGCCTGCCTCTCACTCCCGAGTACTGGGATTAAATATTTGCTTTCCCACTGCCCAGCACCCATGAGCCTTCTCTAGGTGGGATGAAGTTGTGGTCTTCCCACCTCACCCACAGTCAACCTCAACAGAACCAGCCATTCCAAAGTCTGAAAATGGAAATCTGAATTTAGTGTGCGTACATGTTCATAATCCTTGGGGATTTCAAATTATGGTAGTTCCCCTTTTCAATATTCCCAAGTTGCTGATCTGTCAGACAGCCACACTGTTTAAAGAGTAAATGCAGGGCTGGAGAGATGGCTCAGTGGTTAAGAGCACTGTCTGCTCTTCCAGAGGACCCGGGTTCGATTCCCAGCACCCACATGGCAGCTAACAACTGTCTGTAGTTCCAGTTCCAGACAAAACACCAAGGCAAATAAATAAATAAATAAATAAAGTTTAAAAAAAAAAGAGTAAATGCATACTTGATTCAAAATTAGGATGTTAGCAAGCTATCACATTCTGCTATATGATGACCTGAGATTCATATACAAATAAATAATGTCTTAAAACTTATCTCCAGCCCTTCTCAAAATGAAACAAAAGTACAAGTTTAAATACATAATGCCTTAAAATGAATAGGTTTTGGCATATAAAAGTTAATTTGAACTTCAATAAACACAGAGGGAGCAAATAAAGTGCACCATGTGAGATGGCTCAATGAAACCCATTCTGTCCCTTCCTCTTTTATGGATAAGGAAAGGGGACTTCAATTTCCCGGACCATGAGTTCAGCATTACATCTGCTGTGCACTGTGTAGTGTGTGTATTTGATACTTCACTGTGCTTAGGCTGAGTGATTAATATTGGCTTTAGATTAATAAAATGGATAAAGGGTAATTTTCTAGCTGTCAGGCATTGGGATTCTGCAGGATTCTTTTGTCCTGTGCCATGTCTTTCTCTCTCTCTCTGAATGCTGACACTGTTTAAGGCTTAGCAGACTAATGCATATACTCTAAATCTTTATTCTGTTAATGTCTTTGTACCTTGTTTGTCAAACAGATGTGACATCTGCAGTGAGCTTCCATAAATCACTGAGAGAAGATGCCACTAATTAAAGTCAGAAAAGAACCCGTCTTCTCTTTTATGTTTTATGACTTCTTACAGAGTCAGAAATTCGGCTTTTTCAAGTTGAATGAAACAGAAAGCATTTTCAATGGTTCATTTCAACTCTTTTTCATAATGAACGGGGAGTGTTTTAGAATAATGCAATTTCAAGTTTTCTCTAGATACTTAGTTGTTCTTCCTTACGTAACTAGGTAAAATCGTAGTAAACCAAAAGCTAATAGCATCTCCATTGATCTTAATAGTGAAAAATGGAAGAACAATAAATGCTGACATTTTCTTTCTTACCTTTAAAGCTATCGAAGTTTGGTGTAAATTGGTGGATTGGACTTGAAGAACGAAGAGGCAGTGATCCAATTCAGTACGATTCAAGATTAATCTGCATTTAACATTACGTTGTATGTGCAGAATGATTGCAGTGGATTTTGGTGACCAGTTTCCTGAATAGCCTTTAACTGCTATCCCTAACTTACCCATTTTTATTCTTCCAACCAAAGGCACAGGTGTTGTTTAAGTCAGTGCCAATGGAGCCATCACCAGTCTCCACCACAAACACCCCATTACCTGTGAGAGCATCTGCCTCCTCCATTGTGTGTGTGTGTGATAAAAACACAACACAAACTTGACTTTTAGAAAACTTTGCTGTATATAATGCAGTACTGACTGTAGGTAAAATGCTGCATGTACTTAAACAAATTGAATAAACTATTAAATTTTCAGTCAATACCCCAGAACTACAAGAATGGACACGGTTACTAAGCATGCAAGATGAAATCCTTTTTTTTTTTTTTTTTTAATTTTCCTAAGGCTGGAGAGATGATTCAGTGGTTAAGATCACTTGCTTTTCTTCCAAAATTTGGTGTCCAGCATCCTTCCTGGCCATCTCCCAAACCACTTGTAATGCTAACTCAAGGGTACTTTATGCCCCCTTCTGGTCACCACAGGCATCTACATGCATGAATCTGCACAAACTGTGATATGGCATCACACACATGAAAAAAAAATAAGTCTTTTTAATTTTTTAAATTTTTCCTGCAGTTGGCGTAATGGATCACCTGTGATATTTCAGAACTGGGAAGAAGGAAGAGAAAATGGAGCAGAGAGCCAGAGCCGGCGCTGTGTCTTCATTTCTTCTGTAACAGGTTAGAGAACTTGCCCATGTTTGTTTATATGGCAGACACCTCTACAGGCTGCCAGGCTCCTTCTTGCAGTTATTTTTTTTCCATTTGGTTGTGTGAAATCTCATCAGTTGTCAGATTTCTGGATAGCCCCTCATCCTGTGAGATTCATGTGCAAATAACCTACAAATGGATAAGTCCTCATGAGCCAGCAGAACATAGTGAGCCCACTGTGACTGTTACAGACAGGTGCTTCTGTAGCTGGAGAGATGGCTCAGAGGCTAAGAGCACTGGCTGCTCTTCCGGAAGACCTGGCTTCTATTCCCAACACCCATGTGGTGCCTCACAACCATCTGTAACTGCAGTTCCAAGAGATCAAATGTCTTCTTCTGACCTCCTCTGTGACCAGACACACATGTAGTAAACATACATGCATTTAGGCAAAATGCTCATACACATACAATAATGAAATTATTATTTTTAAACACAAACATGCACTTCTATGCCAAATATAAACAAAACAGATGTTTCTTGTCCCTACCCAAAACAATTAATTATTTGCTAATTTTATAAGGAAATATGCTAATGCTTCAAGATGAAGTGGAAACAGAATTTAAATATATAGGAAGCAGCTACATCAAAAAGGGTGTGAGTGAGGGGAAAGTAAAATGTAGAAAATACAAATAAATTATCAAAACCATAAAGGTGAAATTATTAAAATGACTTGATACAGTGAAAAAGATAAATGTCCTGTAACTGCCCCCTGTGAAACTTCGTGTTTTTCATACATCTCTAATTTACTGTTTGTAAACTGACTGACACTTGACTCTGCAGTTCACTGCTGTTTTCCTTTCTATAATTCAAACCAATGTTCAGGGCTGGAGAGATAGCCTCTGTTAAGGGCACTGGCTGCTCTTCCAGAAAACCTGGGTTCAATTCCCAGCACCACATGGCAACTCACAACTGTCTGTAACTCCAGTTCCTGGGGATCTGACACACTCTCACACATCCATATACACAGACAAGACACTGGTGCACAGCAAAATGAATGCCTTTTCAAAAAAGATACATTCAGTTTACTGGTTTATTATTATCAATATTACCATTGTTTTTGTTCATTATTATTCTATTATTTCTGGAACTAACAATTGTCTCACCTTAGAGGAGCACATTTTGCAAGTCAGATCCAATGGTACTCCAAGGCTGGAGACTGACTTCTCTATGTCCTGAGAACCTTACCAGCTAGTTGAATGTCTACAGATACCGGCCATCCTCTGAAAAATAAAAATTTTAAAAAATCCATGTTCATAACTAACATAGTCAGGAGAAAACCAAAGAGGAAAAGTGATCCTCTGCACAGGGTGGGCCTGTGCAGTTAGGGGAAAGCTACAGGTAATCTGCTTGCTTTGCCAGCAGGTGTCACAACAGCCTATGGAAAGGGCTGTTCCAGAAGAGCAGCTGAGACTGCACACTGACAGCCCAGCCCCACCTTTGAGCTCATGGCTTTTACTCCTGCACCTGCCTTACACTGTGCACGCAGCTTCTTTGTCTGGAATTGTAGCCCTTCTAAATAAAAAGACAGTTTGCAGGAGGCTGGGAAGCTGGGGATGTGTCTTACAGATTAACAGTCCATATGGGAGTCTGTCTCATTTAAGGGTCAAGACTGAGAAATCCTTCTTTTTGAGAAGTTCCTGATTTAATTATTGTACATTATTATGTAGGTTGAGTATCTTTTATCCAACATAAGTAAGATAAGAAGTGTTTTTGGTGTTTGAAGGTTGGGGATGTTTACAGTAAGCTGTCTCCAAGCTGACACTAGAAATGCCTTTCTGGACATCATGTCAACATTCAAAAGTTTTAGGTTTTACATATTTGCATTAGGTATATATAACCTACATTTTCTGAAGAAGTATTATAAAGTTTAGAAATGTTTAAAAATATTTAAAAGTGTTGATCTATTTTCTTAAAATTATTTTTCCCTGTATGAGGAAGCTGGACACTTAAAAGCTATAAAGTCTTATTTTACTTCTCAAGTCAAAGGACTTATTTCAATTATAACATTTGTTTACTGTTGTAAAAAAGTGTTTTTTTTTACATTCTTACATTCTAATTACTCAGGTGGCGCTCTGCCCAGGGAGACATCACTAGTGATCTCTGTAATTCATTGTTTCTAGACTTCAAAAAATAAGATTCAGGAAAACCAGAGCAGCCATGAAAATGGATCTGTAAGAAGTGGAGAGGGGCCGGCCTAATTCCTACTGCCTTTCTGACCTGTCTGCTCCTACAGGACTCTGGGGGACCGAGAACTGTTCTGTTCCTATGCCCAGCATCTGTAAGAGAGTGAAAATATGGGTCATCGAAAAGGAAAAGCCACCAATGCAGCATGGGACATGCCCCAAAGGCTGGCTTTATTTTAACTATAAGGTAAATTTCTTCTTGAAAAGTCACCTTCATTTCTCTTTTTGTAGAACTTCAGTTTAAAAGTCATTAAAAGAAAGAGTAGTTTTTTTGGGGGGGAGGCGGGGTTGTTCGTTTAGCACCAATTAGCCACAGGACTTGGGATGTCACTGTCAAGGCTCTCCAATGGCTTTAGAAGCTGTCCCTTTAGGGGCAAACCTTTGAGAACAAAAAGGATTTGTTCAAGGCAGCTGGTGCCTCTACACCTCATTTCTAGAGGCCATTTTACTACTGATGTTCCTTCTGCTCTGTGAGTCACTAGATAAGATGTGTGTGCATGTCTGCAATGCATGTATGTGCACACCTGCACATGCCTGTGTGCCAGTCCATCCAACACCACCATCACCCCTGCAAATAAGCTTTAGACGGCCTGTATTTCCGCCCTCCTCATCTTCCCCACCCAGAAGCAGCAAGATTCTACCCCCCTGTAAACTGATGAGCTAATAATGTAATTTGGTCAATGTCATCTTGAGCCTCATAAAGCTGATGCTTCAGTACAGAATTCAATTTAAGAGTAAAAGCTTGCCAGCAGGGACACTGTCAGCTGGGTTTATGATCTCTAATGCTCCCTTCAGTTGAGGCTGAGACTTTGCCTCCACTCCTTACGTTTTGTAATAAAATAACTTTTATAGGCCTTGGGTGAAAGTGATTAAAATGAATCCCAAACTGTAACTGTTTAACTCTTAGAGAACTAAAAAAATGAAACTGTCATAATTTCATATGCTTTAATTATGGACAGCCAGATTCAAGTCTAAGCATTTGGTCACTCCAGCAGCACACTTGTCTTTACTATCTTGCTATCACTGCTAACTCAGGCAGTGAAGTTACCTGAATATATATGGCTAGTTACATGTATATGTATATATATATGCATATATATGTACACATACATATGTGTATATATTATATATGTATATACGTACATATATATGTGTGACTAGTCACATGGGTGTAGTTTAATTATAGTGAAATACACATACCATAGAATTTTCTGCCTTAGTCATTTTCAGTGTATGGTTTGCCAGTGTTGAACATCAGTATGTTGTATAGTGCATCTCCAGGTCCTTTTTCCTCTTGCAGAACCCAAACTCTACATAATAAGCCCCTATTCTTCTTCCCCCATCACAACCTGGCTCCGAAATGAATGGCTCTACTATGATATCTTATGTCTCTCTGAACTTGAACCCTGTACATGGAGACATGCAGTATTTATCCTTTTATGACTGGCTCACTTCACTTAATATGATGTCATTAAATTTCAGCCATGTTATGACATGTGACAGAAATTTTTTCCCTTTTTAAGACTGAGTAATATTTCTAGCATATGTGTTGTCAAAATTCCTTCCCAGTGGGAGATATAAACAATATCTACCCCTATATATAAGGACCCAAAGACAAACAAGGGTATGATTCTACCAAAAGTCACTCTGGAGAGCTATTCAGTTTATTGGGCTTCCTTACAGAGCAGCAAAGGGGTGCTTATGGGCAATTCTTTACCTGTCAGGAATGAGGATGTAGCCACATGGATGAAGCCTTTCTCCCCTAGCCTAACCCTGCCTATTTACCCTAGCCTCTCCCCGAGGCCACATGTAGTTAGATCAGAGTTGCTTACAACAGTGGCATGAAGCAGCTAGATGAACTGTGGTGAGGGTCTCATTACCCCTCTTCCTTCCTATGAGAACAAACAGTTCACAAACCCACCTGGGGCAGTCTTCTGCACGATTGCAGATGTCTGGCTCAGAAGCTATTCCTACACAATATGTGACCACCTTTTAGCCATCCATCATAAATACTTAAAGTGCCCTCACCTCTTGACTGATTTTGTTGGGTGGTTTCATAAATAGTTCTTATTTGATTAATTTTTTAAGATATACAGTTATTATTCTGATTTTGCATATGAGAAATCTGAGGCTTGTACAATCATCTGACTTTTAAGAAACTAATTGTCAGATCAAAATTCAGCCTCTGTCTCAGTTAATGAGGAATTTGTCTTGCAGGCTGGAGAGATGGCTCAATGGTTAAGTCCACTGGCTGCTCTTCCAGGGGTCCTAGTTCAATTCCCAGCATCCTCATGTGGCTCACAACCATTGGTAATGAGATCTGGTGCCCTCTTCTGGCCTTCAGGCACACATGTAGGCAGAACACTAGATACATAATAAATAATAAAAAGAAAAGAAAATTAAAATACAAATAACACTGGCTGTTCTTCCAGAGGTTCTGAGTTCAATTCTCAGCAACCAAATGGTGGGTCACAACCATCTGTAATGAGAGCTGGTGCCCTCTTCTGGCATGCAGACATACATTCAGGCAGAACACTGAGTACATATTAAATAAACAAATCTTAAAAAAGAAAAAAAAAAGCTTGTCTTGCCAAGCAAGCCTAACTACCTGAGTTCAGATCCCCAGAAACCATGTAGAACACCAGATGCAGTATCACACATGTACCTAATCCCAGAACATACTTCTACCTGGGAAGCTGGGGCAGGAACTGCCAGGACCTCATGAGCCAGTTAGTGTACACAGCAGTGAGCAAAAGAGATCCTGTCTCAAATAGGGTGGAAAGCAAGGAGTGAAATTCAAGGTGCATGGCCCCCCTACAAGAACACACACACACACACACACCAGCCTTTTCTAAAAAAAAAAAAAAAAAATACTGTTATTAAAATATCCCCAAGGCAGTCTACAGAATCAATGCATTCTCCATCAATATTCCACTGGCATTTTTCAGAGAAACAGAAAAAGAATAGTGCTACAGTGTACATCAGTGTACACATTTCCAAGTCCCAGTCTTCATCTCTCTTGGATGTAAACCTAGAAGCACAATTGCTAAATCAGGATGTTCTTGTTTAGCTGTTTGAGAAACTGGCAAATGTGTTAACCCAGAAAATAAACAATCTACAATTGCATGTGTAATGAAGGTTGCATTCATGTACTTCTGGGATGGAAGAAATGTTTAATTAAATCCTTTGTCCATATCTTAATTAAGTCATTTGGGATAGTTTTTTTATTGTTGAATTGTAGAAATTCTAGTACTATGTGTAATAAATTCCTATTAGATTTTTTTACCCCTAATAATTATGATGATGTTCTCTCTTATATTACAATTCCCTTTGATGCATGCAAGTCTATAATTGTGATGAAGCCCAGGGTATCTACTCTTTCTTCTAGTTCTTGTGGTTTTGGTATCACACACAACCTCAAATCACATGTCATAAATACTTTCCCTTGCATCTTCTTCTATATGATTTTGGCTTAGATTTGGATTCTGAATGACTTTTATTTTACTTCTTCATATGACCATTGGTTTCTTAACTGAATCCTAGAGTTGGTTGTTATAGACAGATGCAAACAGATGCCACTCTTGTCTTAAAATTTCATTTTAAAACAGAATCAAAAAGCAAGTTTTTGAAAATTGAACATACATAGGATATGGAATAGACAGAGATGTTGTAAGTGGTTCTAGCCCGGGCTTTCTGAGTCTGGGCCAGAGGTTTGGTCCCACTCTCAGCCCCGCTTAGCATCAAATAATCACACACACGCTTAAATTATTTTATGTTGATTGATCTAAGGCTCAGGCATATAAATTGCTAGCTCCTTCATCTCAGCTCAACCCATCTTGTTCAGCTATGTGGCTTGGTACCTTTTCTCAGAGCAACATTTCCTTTGCATCTCCTGGCAGCTCCAGCGACTCTGGCATCTGTGTCTGGCATCTGTCTCTGCTCTGAGATGTTCCTGAGCTTTTTTAGCCTGGTCGCCCCACCCACACTTCCTGTTTGCCTTTGGCCAATCAGCTTTTTATTAAACCCATAGGTGTGACAAATATTTACATTACCAGCATAATCCCACTACACAGAGAAACAGAGACTAAGGTCCCATGGTCCCTTGTGAGGACACACCTTGATTTCTTAAGGACTTCACCTCTTAAATATCCGCAGTACCTCCCACCTGTAGAAAAAGCCTTCACATGAGGGTCCCTCTAAGAACTTTGTGACTTTGATAAATTTCCATTTATAAATGAGGTGGGTGAAGAAACCATCGGGCTGTAGAGCTGGCTCAGCAGTTAAGAGCTTGTACTGCTCCTGCCGAAGCCCCAAGTTCAGCTCCCAGCACCCACATGGGACAGTTCACAGCTACATTTAACTCTAGCTCCAGGGAATCTGACACCCTCTTTTGGACTCCTCGGATATCTGTACTAATCCACACTTTAAAAAAAGACAGAATCACAATAATAAAATAAAATGATGTCTTATAACAAAATTAAGGGACTGCCTCCCCTCTCTTCTGATTGGTCTTCCTCTCACACACATATCCTACCTTATCACCATTGCCCGATACTTTTTTGATGGTGAGTTATGGAAACTGGTAAAGTGGGAAACCATGGATAAGAAGGGAGTGTGTTAATGGGTTACTCAGACAACCTGGAAGCCAGTGAAGAAAGGACTATTGCTGAGAGAATTATCAAGCACTGTTGGACACATTCCCCCCATTAACTCTTAAAGTTACAGAAAGAAAAGTGGGGGATAAATCCAAGCAAATTTCAATACTCTAAGGGCCATTAAACTTTGCTTCTTCTTTGACAACTCTTCCAAGGACTAATTTTTATTACTTTAAAAAATTCAGCTGACAAGATAATTACCTTCTTAGAGTTTTAAAAACCAAGACATCTAGAAGCTAAGCATCCTTTCCAATGACTCATAAATCATCTTCTCCATATGTGAAAATGTAGCTTAATGACATATGGAAAGTTGACAAGATGTTACCCTAGGAAGGGTGAGTCAGCAGAGACAAGAGGGAGGTATTCCCTATCTTCTTTTTCTCTTCTGCACTTTCCCGTCCCTCCCTTGCTGTGTGTGTGTGTGTGTGTGTGTGTGTTTTACACATTTTTATTCCAGACCTTGGTTCAGTCCCAGTTGCTCCTTCAGTAGCATCTAAGGCAGAGATGGATGAGAGATGAAGGGAAGATCTCTCTACAAGGTTTCAGATGTTGACATTCAATGACAGAAGGAAAACTGAGAAATTTGAAAGAAATATTGCAAATTCTATTGCCAAATGTTGCCCAGAAATCATTTTGGAACAAAGAAGTTTTATTACTCCAAGCTCATTTAGAATATTATTGGGCCTCTTTAATTCACAATTATGATCAGAGACGCATAAAACTCGAACACATTTTGCAAATTTGTCAGAAGGAAAACAAGTTAATACTGAGGAACTCTGGCTGTTCTGCCTTCAACAGTATTAACAACACTGTTTCAGAGCATGTTAGTACATATAGTGTATTTTAGAAAAATAATCCTGCAGTAATAGGAGGCCACACTTCCACTGTCGAATAGTAAATCTTGGCTGCAGGGTACATGTAAGGTAGTGGAGGAGTTTTCCTGTGAAGAAGAGCGGAGCAAAGCAAGCCAGCAAGAGTCATGGTATTTGTGAATGGTTCATTAGTGACTATCTGAACACAAGGTGAACTCGAATTAAATGATAAGGCTTCCCAATAATTAGTGTGTGCCACTCATTGGGATTTGTAATTAGAAGAAAGAATCGGAATAAAAAGGAACAGATAAAATGGTGGTTGTTATAAAAATGAAACTCCTTTAAAGCCAATTCCATTTCTTTGTGAGGCAAACACGAAAGAGGTGAGCAGGAGACTTGGAAACGCACTCCTCTCTTGATCAGTAACTCAGGCCACATCACAGTCTCTGGCTTTTAACCCTAAAAGCTGTAAAGAGCTCTGAAGCCCTAAAGACCGACATCATCAGAACTGAGTTTTGGGGAAGCTGGCCCTGGTACCACTGACATGTTGGATCAGATAGTTCTTTGCTGGCAGCATCCTAGTCTCCATCTGCATATGCCAGTGGCAGCTCTTCCCAAGCTAAAAATAACTAAGAATGTCCCCAGGATTTGTCAAAATACCCACAAGAGTAAATATTGTGCTAAATGAGGCCTGCTGTGTTAAGTCTAGAATGCCTGAGCATGTCATTGCTCAACTGACTGCAGGGAGATGACGTCTTGGGGAGTGCTGAACCAGAAACACAAGAGAAAAGAGTGGGAAGGGCCTGTTACCTGCTCAGGAGAGCTCTGGGGTTGTCCCCAGAATGCTGTTCTCCTCAAGGAATAGAAATGTGGTGATCTTAGAGAGTCTATACCGACTCCTCTGGAGAATTACCATTAGGTGGGCACATTCATGAACATGCTCAGTGTAACTTTATACTTTAAGAACGAAAGATGGGCCCATTTCTAGGCCTGCTCAGCTCAAGGTCACAGTGCACATGATTTACAAGGTTAAGATAAAGGATATGGACATTTCTTGGCATGTTCAGTTCAGTGTTACACAGACAGAGGACACACATATTCTGATTCAATGTAGCAAATGAGACGTTTTTGAACCCCCAAAATGGAGTGAAGTGCCTCTATCAGGTTAGTAATTTGGACTGATTTCTCTCTGTCTTTAAATGCACACATCGTGTGAGTATATGTACAAGTATTTGCATGTATGTAAGTATACATGATTATATAGTTGCTTATATGTATGTGTGTTCACATTTGTGTGGAGGCCCTAGGTTGATATTGGTTTTTTCATCAAAAGTTCTTCACCTTCTCAATATTAGCGAGCTCTCCTGGAGTCAGTTTGTCACAGAGGTCCCCATCTCCACCTCCTGCTTGCTGGAAAGCCCCAGTGTCACTTGGCTTTTTTATCTGAGTTCTGGGGATCTGTAGTAAGAGGTTTCTGGCCCGGACTTTCAGGCCTAGCCCAGAGATTTGGACCCGCTCTCAGCCCCACTGCCACTTAGGCCCAAATAATCACACAGACATTTGTATTAATTTCATTCTGCTTGCTGATTGACCTTGGGCCCAGGCAAGCAACTTGCTAACTTCCTCCTTTTAACTCAACCCATGATTTTTATCTTGTTCAGCCATGTGGCTTGTTACCTTTTCTCAGCAGCATTTCAACTTCTTTCCTCCGCATTTCCTGGCATCTCATCTGGCTCTCCCTAGTATCCCTAGTATCTCTGCTCTGCTCTGCCTGCCTGTTCCCAGAGTTTTCTTAGTCTGGTAGCTCCGCCCACACTTCCTGTTCAGCCAATCAGCATTTTTATTAAACAAGTGGACGGGACAATTATTTACAATGTAATAACATAATCCTACTGCAGGGATCCAAGTGTTCTTCCACTGGATCATCTCAACTGCCCTGTAACTGGATTTCTTGTTTCCCCACAAACACTGGAGAAAATTAAAAAAAGAAAAAAATGCACCAATGCTATCTAGTGCAATTGTTTTCCTCCAAGATTCCTGCCTCACTCAGCGACTTGAAATTGACAATCGTTTCACAATCCATTCTTTTGTCTCACAGATGGTTCTTAGGGATTATCTCTGATGTGGTGTCAAAAAAGACTGCCTCTGCTTTTCTGGAGGAATGGTGGTCTGGAGGAGGTGATAACTGATAGACTAGAAATTATAGAATAAGGGAGAAGAGCACCATCCCAGACTAAGACAGGAAAGGTAACACTCTCATATTTGAGTTTTTAAGTAAACTGGGCTTAGTTTGAAATTTTCTTTATAGCTCAATCCTCGGGTCAGACCTGGGGTCAGCTCATGACCAGGGCTGGATATGTTCAAGAGGCAACTGAGTGAAAGGAAAAATTGCCAACACTTTCTGGATGGAATGTCCCTGCATGAATTCTCTCCTGACTTCTGTGGAGCCTGTCCTGGTGTGTTAGCATGTTGGGCCTCTTTCTCTCTTACTTCAATTATTTCTATCGTGTCTATATTTTATTGAGCAAGGTGGGCACAACTGTATCATTCTGCCTCTCATACCATCTCATAGCAAGGAGACCTCTGCCATGATAGTCACAGGCCTGCATCATGACTCAGTGTGTAAAAGCATTTACCTCACTGGCCTGACCTACAGTGTGAGCTCTAGGGCCCTCAGTGGAAGGACATGACTGACTCCTTAGAGTGGTCCTCTGACCTTCCTGTGTGTGACATAATAAAGATTTTTTTGTTAAACCTGCCCATCTCGTTGTGAAGATCCAGCCTGTATTTTTGTGTTCCATTGAGCATTGGTGATGATGTTTGTTCCTCAGTCACCTCCTTTGCTTTTCTGTCTTCTCTACTCCTCCCCTATTGTTTATTTTTTTGTGACTTCTTCTGTGCTTTCTATTAAATGGCTGACGCTGAGCTTCTAGGGAACTTAAATCCTGGGTCCTTTCATCTCTCACTAGCGTAAGCAAGTCTGCTTATAGATGACATCTAGCTAAGCCACTCCTTCGTTCTTAGACTAAATCCCCTGCTGTAAACCTTGCACACAGGCTGGATTCTTCTTAGGAAGAGCGCCCTTCTCCATGAAGCAGAAGACTCTGTTGTAACATTGCAGGTGACAAACACATCCCTGCTTCTGCTCTGCCTCCTGTGAATGAGACAAATTGCTCTTCACCCTAAAGCAGCTTCATTAATGCCTGCAAAGCAGGTGAAAGACAGATGCCTTCTCTGCTTAAGAAAATTATCATTTCCAAGGCTGACCTTTGATGCCTTTGGGAAATTGTTTTAGTTCACATAGAACAGTGCGGGAATGAATGCATTGTTTTATTGTTGTTCATAGTGCTTCCTAGTGATGATTCCCAAAGACGCTCAAGAGCTGAAGACCTGGACAGATGCTCAGAACTTCTGCATTGACAAGGGCGGGACCCTGGTCTCCATTGAAAGTGAATTGGAACAAGGTAAAGTTCAAGGATTCAACCAAGCCAAAATGGCCACCCCCATTCTAGTATTAATCAAAATATCACTCTCTAACTTTTATTTACAAATCAACATTCAAAACACTGTATTGCTAAGACAGGAAATTTCAGCTTGAGCATCAGGGTTTCTGCCATGACATCTGCGACAGTCAGTAGGCTGCCTAGAAACTGCTGACTTTAGAGGCTACACTAGAGAAAATAAGAACAAATTTACATGTGTTCTAGAATGACTGAAGTAATTTCTTAGAAATATTTACTATAGTTGCATAGCAATCTTTTTAAAGATCATTTTGAGTTCACCTATACATTTTAACTTGAATCTTAGGCAATTACATGCTTCTTTTTAGAGATGATACATCAATCCTCTTTTGTTTAAAAAGGTAGTAAGTGAACACAGGAAATTGTTTTGCTAATGATCTGATGAAATCTTGGATTACCCAGCTAATTTCAGTCAATTTAAACTGAAACCCAAATGAAAGATGTCGTGTTGCCTTAAGGAAAACAAAGTAAGGGATTCCTACAACTGATTCATAGTAAAGTTTTGCTGTCATTTAAATATAATTATTTCTATGAATAGCATTTGATGATGACCCAATGAATTGTGTGGTATTAGTAGACAATGTATTTCTATTTTTCAGCTTTCATTACTATGAATCTTTTCGGCCAAACCACGAATGTGTGGATAGGGTTACAAAGTGACGATCTTGAAAAGTGGGTAAATAGGAAGCCTGTGGTATATTCTAACTGGTCTCCATCTGACATAATAAATGTAAGTTTTAAAAGTTATTGGGGTAAGGTTTGCTGGAGATCTAATCCAGGGTCTTGTACACTTTAGCCATTGTGCTATATTCTAAGACCCTCAAGATTTATTTTTTTACATCATTTTAATAAGAGATCATAATTGAAACTTACTAAATGTTTTTCTTTCTGTAATTTGAAGCTATAAATTTATATTAGTTTACTTAGCACTATAACAGTTTTATGTGTACCATAAACACAATTACACTACATATCATGATGATTGTTATCTTGAAGTCTATGAAGAGATTTCTGAATTGGTTCTCATTAGATGTAAATAATATGATAGTGGTGCTTTACTTTTAAAAATTATACCCTAAATACAGTTTTTCAATGTGACAATAATGTTATGTTACCATATTTTTGTAACACATATATTCCTTTAAAGATCCCAAGTTATAATAGCTCTAGAGTTCAGAAGCATGTTCCTCTCTGTGCGCTGATGTCAAGTAATCCTAATTTTCATTTCACTGGAAAATGGTATTTTGATGACTGTGGAAAAGAAGGCTATGGATTTGTTTGTGAAAAAATGCAAGGTAAGAAATAGTTGGGGTTTTATGCCTTTTTTTCTAACCTTCCTTCCACACCTGTTTTCTATCAGCTTTGCAGCTACCGGTATAATTTCTTATCCACTGCATTAGATATTTAGGTTTATTTAATTATGTATCCCCACTTCTTAGGACTATGTCCTTCAACTGTGTTCTACAGACTGCAGAAACCATCTGACAGATAACCAAGTTTCTACACTAACCCTGGACCATTAAATAGCAATAGCTTTACTCCTTTGCTCTAGGATTCCATGTCTGCACCAGTCCATTTTCCACACTATGATATTAGCATCAGCACAAAGAAAAGCACTTTCTCTTGGCCCACAGTTCCGATCCAAAGTCCAAGTGATGACACCTGTTTATCTCCGTCTCCCTGCCAGACTTCCAAGGTGTTACATTATATAGCAAGAGACTGGAGAAGATGGACTCTGGTCCCTCTCTCCAGTGAAAGCTACCAAGATTCAGTCAGGGACCCTGTGGCCTTACTTCAGATTGGTCACCCTCCGGAGACCCTACTTCTGAACTTCATGGTCAGATAATTTTCTACCCACTTAGTCCTCCAGACTGAGGATTAAATTCCAACATATACCACTTTGCAGAGAACATTGACATTAGATCTAAACATAGTCTATTGTGGTATTTTTAAAAGTCACTCAAAATATTAAAAAAATAATAAGTAAGGAACTGAAGCCAGACAGTGGTGGTGTACGCCTTTAACCCTAGCATTTGAGAAGCAGAAGCAGGCAAACAGAGAACTCACTCTCTGTGAGTTGGAGGCCAGCCTGGTCTACAGAGTGAGTTCCAGGACAGCCAGAACTACACAGAGAAACCTTGTCTCCAAAGTCAAAAAAGAAAAAAAATGAAGAACTGACTTAGTTTATGCCTATAATTCCTGCACTTGGGAGACAGATTTTTAAAAAACAAACAAAAAAAAACCCCAACAATAACAAAAAACAACTTCCCAAGTTTGCAGCCAGCCTGGGCCAGAGAGTGAGTTCCAGGACAGACTGGGCTATATATAGAGTGAGTTCCAGAACAGCCTTGGCTATAGAGTGAGTTCCAGGACAGCCTGGGCCATAGCATGAGTTTCAGGACAGCCTGGGCTATATATAGAGTGATTTCCAGGACAGCCTGGGCTATAGAGTGAGTTCTAGGACAGCCTGGGCTATAGAGTGAGTTCCAGGACAGTCTGGGCTATAGAGTGAGTTCCAGGACAGCCTGGGCTATAGAATGAGACCCCGACTCAAAACAAGAACAACAAAAGTCATAAAAATAAACCAGCTCACACTCACTTCTTTTTAAAGCTCTAAAAATTGTATCTGTCGCTAAATATGACATATGGTATAATTTTAGATTTGGCAGATAAAACTCTGTAATGATCTTTGGGGTGTAATATCAAAGCCATATGTGATAGCTTCCCCTTCCTGTAACAAAATATATGAAGTAATCAGCTTATAAAGAGAATATTTATATTGACATAATAATTTTGAAGGTTAGACTCATTGCTTTGGGGCTATGCCAAAAGCAAAACACTATGGAGGAATCAAGGAGCAGTACAAAGTCACTTAACTCAGGACTGGAAGGGAAACATATAGGAAAGAATCAAAGCTTCCATAATTCCCTTCAGTGGCATGCACTACTCTGGAGGATCACAATTGGGATACCTGGACCTTTGGAGGACATTAAGATCCTAATTAAAGTGTCATGCTCTCACATATATCCAGTGGGGTGAATGGACAGTGATTGTTCTTGAGTGATCTTGAATAATAAAACCAGCAAAGTCAGACAGATCTTGCCTTCACTACCTGCTGTGTGTCCCTGTGCCTGGCACCATGCCTTGGGTTAAAAGCTTTATGCCATAAAACTTTCAAGACCATTTCAGGAAATGGGTCAACATCTCCTTATTCTAAAAAAAAAAAAAAAAAAAAAAAAAAAAAAAAAAAAAAAAAAAAAAAAAAAAAAAAAAAAAAAAAAAAAAAAAAAAAAAAAAAAAA